>PYHX02000504.1:0-32277 GCA_004302925.2 Cochliomyia hominivorax
GTTGTTTTTTCTTCATTATTTTTCTTGTAAAGTTAAGGTTCCAAAATTTTTTTGTAATATAATGGGGAAAATAATAGCACAATCATTTTAGAAACAACTTTTCAAAATAACATTTTATCGTAAACTAGAGCTGCAAGTGTCAAAAGTCCCACAATTTGTAAACATTTTAGAGCGAAAAGGGCCGCAATTTGAAATCACTTTTTTTTAATTTTCATAAAAGTTCATAGATTACGAGAAAAATCGAATTTTATAAAAATTCTTAAAAATTTCAAAAAAATGATTTCAAATAGAAGCCCTTTTAGCTCTAGAGGCTCTAGATTACAAGAAAAATCGACTTTTATAAAAATTTTTAAAATTTCTAAAAAGTGATTTCAAATCGAAGCCCGTTTGGCTCTAGAGCCTCTAGAGCCTCTAGATTACGAGAAAAATCGAATTTTATA
Organism: Cochliomyia hominivorax; assembly: GCA_004302925.2. NCBI lineage: Eukaryota > Metazoa > Arthropoda > Insecta > Diptera > Calliphoridae > Cochliomyia > Cochliomyia hominivorax. The sequence continues at coordinate 441 of PYHX02000504.1, forward strand.
AAAATTTTTAAAATTTCTAAAAAATGATTTCAAATCGAAGCCTTTTTGGCTCTAGAGGCTCTAGATTACGAGAAAAATCGAAATTTATAAAAATTTTTAAAAATTTCAAAAAAATGATTACAAATCGAAGCCCTTTTGGCTCTAGAGCCTCTAGATTACGAAAAAAATCGAATTTTATAAAAAATTTTTAAAAATTTCTAAAAAATGATTTCAAATCGAAGCCCTTTTGGCTCTAGAGGCTCTAGATTACGAGAAAAATCGAATTTTATAAAAATTTTTTAAAATTTCTAAAAAAGTGATTTCAATCGAAACCCTTTTGGCTCTAGAGGCTCTAGATTACGAGAAAAATCGAATTTTATAAAAATTTTTAAAATTTCAAAAAAATGATTACAAATCGAATTTTCTCGTAGATTTAGAGCCTTAGAGCCAAAAGAGCTTCGATTTGAAATCACTTTTTAAAATTTAAAAAATTTAAAACTCGATTTTTCTCTAGATCTAGAGGCTTAGAGAAAAGGGCTCGATTTTAATCAAAATTTTTAAAAATTTTTAAAAATTCGATTTTTCTCGAATCTCTAGAGGCTCTAGAGGGCTTCGATTTGAAAATCACTTTTTAAATTTTAAAATTTTATAAAAATTCGATTTTTCTCGTAATCTAGAGCCTCTAGAGCCAAAAGGGCTTCGATTTGAAATCACTTTTTAAATTTTTAAAAATTTTAAAAATTGATTTTTCTCGAATCTAGAGCTCTAGAGCCAAAAGATTCGATTTGAAAAATCTTTTTAAAATTTTAAAAATTTTTATAAAATGATTTTTCTCGTAATCGAGCCCTAGAGCCTTTCGAGAAAAATTTTTTAAAAATTTTTAAATTTTAAAAATGATTTTTCAAATCTAGAAGCCTTAGAGCCAAAAGGGCTTCGATTTGAAATCACTTTTTAAAAATTTTAAAAATTTTTAAAAATTCGATTTTTCTCGTAATCGAGCCTCTAGAGCTCTAGAGGGCTTCGATTTGAAATCGACTTTTAAAAATTTTTTATAGCCAAGGCTTCGATTTGAAATCACTTTTTAGAAATTTTAAAAATTTTTATAAAATTCGATTTTTCTCGTATCTAGAGCCTTCTAGAGCCAAAAGGGCTTCGATTTGAAATCACTTTTTAGAAATTTTAAAAATTTTTTATAAAATTCGATTTTTCTCGTAATCTAGAGCCTCTAGAGCCAAAAGGGATTCGATTTGAAAATCATTTTTTTTTTGAAATTTTAAAAATTTTTATAAAATTCGATTTTTCTCGTAATCAAGAACCTCTAGAGCCAAACGGGCTTCGATTTGAAATCAACTTTTAGAAATTTTAAAATTTTTATAAATTCGATTTTTTCTCGTAATCAAGAGGCTCTAGAGCCAAAAGGGCTTCGATTTTGAATCACTTTTTAGAAATTTAAAAATTTTTATAAAATTCGATTTTTCTCGTAATCTAGAGCCTCTAGAGCCAAAAGGGCTTCGATTTGAAATCACTTTTTTAGAAATTTTAAAATTTTTATAAAATTCGATTTTTCTCGTAATCTAGAGCTCTAGAGCCAAACGGGCTTCGATTTGAAATCACTTTTTAGAAATTTTAAAAATTTTTATAAAATTCGATTTTTTCTCGTAATCTAGAGGCCTCTAGAGCAAAAGGGCTTCGATTTGAAATCATTTTTTAGAAATTTTAAAAATTTTTATAAAATTCGATTTTTCTCGTAATCCTAGAGCTCTAACAGCCAAAAGGGCTTCGATTTGAAATCACTTTTTAGAAATTTAAAAATTTTATAAAATTCGATTTTTCTCGTAATCTAGAGGCTCTAGAGCCAAAAGGGCTTCGATTTGAAATCATTTTTTTGAAATTTTTAAAAATTTTATAAAATTCGATTTTTCTCGTAATCTAGAGGCTCTACAGCCAAAAGGGCTTCGATTTGAAATCACTTTTTAGAAATTTTAAAATTTTTATAAAATTCGATTTTTCTCGTAATCTAGAGGCTCTAGAGCCAAAAGGGCTTCGATTTGAAATCACTTTTTTGAAATTTTAAAAATTTTTATAAAATTCGATTTTTCTCGTAATCTAGAGGCTCTAGAGCCAAAAGGGCTTCGATTTGAATCATTTTTTAGAAATTTTAAAAATTTTTATAAAATTCGATTTTTCTCGTAATCTAGAGCCTCTAGAGCCAAAAGGGCTTCGATTTGAAATCACTTTTTAGAAATTTTAAAAATTTTTATAAAAGTCGATTTTTCTCGTAATCTAGAGCCTCTAGAGCCAAAAGGGCTTCGATTTGAAATCACTTTTTTAGAAATTTTAAAAATTTTTATAAAATTCGATTTTTCTCGTAATCTAGAGCCTCTAGAGCCAAAAGGGCTTCGATTTGAAATCATTTTTTAGAAATTTTAAAAATTTTTATAAAATTCGATTTTTCTCGTAATCTAGAGCCTCTAGAGCCAAAAGGGCTTCGATTTGAAATCACTTTTTTGAAATTTTAAAAATTTTTATAAAATTCGATTTTTCTCGTAATCTAGAGCCTCTAGAGCCAAAAGGGCTTCGATTTGAAATCACTTTTTAGAAATTTTAAAAATTTTTATAAAATTCGATTTTTCTCGTAATCTAGAGCCTCTAGAGCCAAAAGGGCTTCGATTTGAAATCACTTTTTTCGAAATTTTAAAAATTTTTATAAAATTCGATTTTTCTCGTAATCTAGAGCCTCTAGAGCCAAAAGGGCTTCGATTTGAATCACTTTTTCGAAATTTTAAAAAATTTTTATAAAATTCGATTTTTCTCGTAATCTAGAGCCTCTAGAGCCAAAAGGGCTTCGATTTGAAATCACTTTTTTCGAAATTTTAAAAATTTTTATAAAATTCGATTTTTCTCGTAATCTAGAGCCTCTAGAGCCAAAAGGGCTTCGATTTGAAATCACTTTTTTCGAAATTTTAAAAAATTTTATAAAATTCGATTTTTCTCGTAATCTAGAGCCTCTAGAGCCAAAAGGGCTTCGATTTGAAATCACTTTTTAGAAATTTTAAAAATTTTTATAAAATTCGATTTTTCTCGTAATCTAGAGCCTCTAGAGCCAAAAGGGCTTCGATTTGAAATCACTTTTTTCGAAATTTTAAAAATTTTTATAAAATTCGATTTTTCTCGTAATCTAGAGCCTCTAGAGCCAAAAGGGCTTCGATTTGAAATCACTTTTTCGAAATTTTAAAAATTTTTATAAAATTCGATTTTTCTCGTAATCTAGAGCCTCTAGAGCCAAACGGGCTTCGATTTGAAATCACTTTTTCGAAATTTTAAAAATTTTTATAAAATTCGATTTTTCTCGTAATCTAGAGCCTCTAGAGCCAAAAGGGCTTCGATTTGAAATCACTTTTTTCGAAATTTTAAAAATTTTTATAAAATTCGATTTTTCTCGTAATCTAGAGCCTCTAGAGCCAAAAGGGCTTCGATTTGAAATCACTTTTTAGAAATTTTAAAAATTTTTATAAAAGTCGATTTTTCTCGTAATCTAGAGCCTTCTAGAGCCAAAAGGGCTTCGATTTGAAATCATTTTTTTGAATTTTAAAAATTTTTATAAAATTCGATTTTTCTCGTAATCTAGAGCCTCTAGAGCCAAAGGGCTTCGATTTGAAATCACTTTTTCGAAATTTTAAAAATTTTTATAAAATTCGATTTTTCTCGTAATCTAGAGCCTCTAGAGCCAAAAGGGCTTCGATTTGTAATCACTTTTTTGAAATTTTAAAAATTTTTATAAAAGTCGATTTTTCTCGTAATCTAGAGCCTCTAGAGCCAAAAGGGCTTCGATTTGAAATCACTTTTTCGAAATTTTAAAAATTTTTATAAAAGTCGATTTTTCTCGTAATCTAGAGCCTCTAGAGCCAAAAGGGCTTCGATTTGTAATCACTTTTTTAGAATTTTAAAAATTTTTATAAAATTCGATTTTTCTCGTAATCTAGAGCCTCTAGAGCCAAAAGGGCTTCGATTTGAAATCACTTTTTCGAAATTTTAAAAATTTTTATAAAATTCGATTTTTCTCGTAATCTAGAGCCTCTAGAGCCAAAAGGGCTTCGATTTGAAATCACTTTTTTCGAAATTTTAAAATTTTTTATAAAATTCGATTTTTCTCGTAATCTAGAGCCTCTAGAGCCAAAAGGGCTTCGATTTGAAATCACTTTTTCGAAATTTTAAAAATTTTTATAAAATTCGATTTTTCTCGTAATCTAGAGCCTTAGAGCCAAAAGGGCTTCGATTTGAAATCACTTTTTCGAAATTTTAAAATTTTTTATAAAATTCGATTTTTCTCGTAATCTAGAGCCTTTAGAGCCAAAAGGGCTTCGATTTGAAATCACTTTTTCGAAATTTTAAAAATTTTTATAAAATTCGATTTTTCTCGTAATCTAGAGCCTTTAGAGCCAAAAGGGCTTCGATTTGAAATCACTTTTTCGAAATTTTAAAAATTTTTATAAAATTCGATTTTTCTCGTAATCTAGAGCCTTTAGAGCCAAAAGGGCTTCGATTTGAAATCACTTTTTCGAAATTTTAAAAATTTTTATAAAATTCGATTTTTCTCGTAATCTAGAGCCTTTAGAGCCAAAAGGGCTTCGATTTGAAATCACTTTTTCGAAATTTTAAAAATTTTTATAAAATTCGATTTTTCTCGTAATCTAGAGCCTTTAGAGCCAAAAGGGCTTCGATTTGAAATCACTTTTTCGAAATTTTAAAAATTTTTATAAAATTCGATTTTTCTCGTAATCTAGAGCCTTTAGAGCCAAAAGGGCTTCGATTTGAAATCACTTTTTCGAAATTTTAAAAATTTTTATAAAATTCGATTTTTCTCGTAATCTAGAGCCTCTAGAGCCAAAAGGGCTTCGATTTGAAATCACTTTTTCGAAATTTTAAAAATTTTTATAAAATTCGATTTTTCTCGTAATCTAGAGCCTTTAGAGCCAAAAGGGCTTCGATTTGAAATCACTTTTTTCGAAATTTTAAAAATTTTTATAAAATTCGATTTTTCTCGTAATCTAGAGCCTCTAGAGCCAAAAGGGCTTCGATTTGAAATCACTTTTTCGAAATTTTAAAATTTTTATAAAATTCGATTTTTCTCGTAATCTAGAGCCTTTAGAGCCAAAAGGGCTTCGATTTGAAATCACTTTTTCGAAATTTTAAAAATTTTTATAAAATTCGATTTTTCTCGTAATCTAGAGCCTCTAGAGCCAAAAGGGCTTCGATTTGAAATCACTTTTTCGAAATTTTAAAAATTTTTATAAAATTCGATTTTTCTCGTAATCTAGAGCCTTTAGAGCCAAAAGGGCTTCGATTTGAAATCACTTTTTCGAAATTTTAAAATTTTTTATAAAATTCGATTTTTCTCGTAATCTAGAGCCTTTAGAGCCAAAAGGGCTTCGATTTGAAATCACTTTTTCGAAATTTTAAAATTTTTATAAAATTCGATTTTTCTCGTAATCTAGAGCCTCTAGAGCCAAAAGGGCTTCGATTTGAAATCACTTTTTCGAAATTTTAAAAATTTTTATAAAATTCGATTTTTCTCGTAATCTAGAGCCTTTAGAGCCAAAAGGGCTTCGATTTGAAATCACTTTTTCGAAATTTTAAAAATTTTTATAAAATTCGATTTTTCTCGTAATCTAGAGCCTTTAGAGCCAAAAGGGCTTCGATTTGAAATCACTTTTTCGAAATTTTAAAAATTTTTATAAAATTCGATTTTTCTCGTAATCTAGAGCCTCTAGAGCCAAAAGGGCTTCGATTTGAAATCACTTTTTCGAAATTTTAAAAATTTTTATAAAATTCGATTTTTCTCGTAATCTAGAGCCTCTAGAGCCAAAAGGGCTTCGATTTGAAATCACTTTTTCGAAATTTTAAAAATTTTTATAAAATTCGATTTTTCTCGTAATCTAGAGCCTTTAGAGCCAAAAGGGCTTCGATTTGAAATCACTTTTTCGAAATTTTAAAATTTTTATAAAATTCGATTTTTCTCGTAATCTAGAGCCTTTAGAGCCAAAAGGGCTTCGATTTGAAATCACTTTTTCGAAATTTTAAAAATTTTTATAAAATTCGATTTTTCTCGTAATCTAGAGCCTTTAGAGCCAAAAGGGCTTCGATTTGAAATCACTTTTTCGAAATTTTAAAAATTTTTATAAAATTCGATTTTTCTCGTAATCTAGAGCCTTTAGAGCCAAAAGGGCTTCGATTTGAAATCACTTTTTCGAAATTTTAAAAATTTTTATAAAATTCGATTTTTCTCGTAATCTAGAGCCTCTAGAGCCAAAAGGGCTTCGATTTGAAATCACTTTTTCGAAATTTTAAAAATTTTTATAAAAGTCGATTTTTCTCGTAATCTAGAGCCTTTAGAGCCAAAAGGGCTTCGATTTGAAATCACTTTTTCGAAATTTTAAAAATTTTTATAAAATTCGATTTTTCTCGTAATCTAGAGGCCTCTAGAGCCAAAAGGGCTTCGATTTGAAATCACTTTTTCGAAATTTTAAAATTTTTATAAAATTCGATTTTTCTCGTAATCTAGAGCCTTTAGAGCCAAAAGGGCTTCGATTTGAAATCACTTTTTCGAAATTTTAAAAATTTTTATAAAATTCGATTTTTCTCGTAATCTAGAGCCTCTAGAGCCAAAAGGGCTTCGATTTGAAATCACTTTTTCGAAATTTTAAAAATTTTTATAAAATTCGATTTTTCTCGTAATCTAGAGCCTTTAGAGCCAAAAGGGCTTCGATTTGAAATCACTTTTTCGAAATTTTAAAAATTTTTATAAAATTCGATTTTTCTCGTAATCTAGAGCCTCTAGAGCCAAAAGGGCTTCGATTTGAAATCACTTTTTCGAAATTTTAAAAATTTTTATAAAATTCGATTTTTCTCGTAATCTAGAGCCTCTAGAGCCAAAAGGGCTTCGATTTGAAATCACTTTTTCGAAATTTTAAAAATTTTTATAAAATTCGATTTTTCTCGTAATCTAGAGCCTTTAGAGCCAAAAGGGCTTCGATTTGAAATCACTTTTTCGAAATTTTAAAAATTTTTATAAAATTCGATTTTTCTCGTAATCTAGAGCCTTTAGAGCCAAAAGGGCTTCGATTTGAAATCACTTTTTCGAAATTTTAAAATTTTTATAAAATTCGATTTTTCTCGTAATCTAGAGCCTTTAGAGCCAAAAGGGCTTCGATTTGAAATCACTTTTTCGAAATTTTAAAAATTTTTATAAAATTCGATTTTTCTCGTAATCTAGAGCCTCTAGAGCCAAAAGGGCTTCGATTTGAAATCACTTTTTCGAAATTTTAAAAATTTTTTATAAAATTCGATTTTTCTCGTAATCTAGAGCCTTTAGAGCCAAAAGGGCTTCGATTTGAAATCACTTTTTCGAAATTTTAAAAATTTTTATAAAATTCGATTTTTCTCGTAATCTAGAGCCTTTAGAGCCAAAAGGGCTTCGATTTGAAATCACTTTTTCGAAATTTTAAAAATTTTTATAAAATTCGATTTTTCTCGTAATCTAGAGCCTCTAGAGCCAAAAGGGCTTCGATTTGAAATCACTTTTTCGAAATTTTAAAAATTTTTATAAAATTCGATTTTTCTCGTAATCTAGAGCCTTTAGAGCCAAAAGGGCTTCGATTTGAAATCACTTTTTCGAAATTTTAAAAATTTTTATAAAATTCGATTTTTCTCGTAATCTAGAGCCTTTAGAGCCAAAAGGGCTTCGATTTGAAATCACTTTTTCGAAATTTTAAAAATTTTTATAAAATTCGATTTTTCTCGTAATCTAGAGGCCTTTAGAGCCAAAAGGGCTTCGATTTGAAATCACTTTTTCGAAATTTTAAAAATTTTTATAAAATTCGATTTTTCTCGTAATCTAGAGCCTTTAGAGCCAAAAGGGCTTCGATTTGAAATCACTTTTTCGAAATTTTAAAATTTTTATAAAATTCGATTTTTCTCGTAATCTAGAGCCTTTAGAGCCAAAAGGGCTTCGATTTGAAATCACTTTTTCGAAATTTTAAAAATTTTTATAAAATTCGATTTTTCTCGTAATCTAGAGGCCTCTAGAGCCAAAAGGGCTTCGATTTGAAATCACTTTTTCGAAATTTTAAAAATTTTTATAAAATTCGATTTTTCTCGTAATCTAGAGCCTTTAGAGCCAAAAGGGCTTCGATTTGAAATCACTTTTTCGAAATTTTAAAAATTTTTATAAAATTCGATTTTTCTCGTAATCTAGAGCCTTTAGAGCCAAAAGGGCTTCGATTTGAAATCACTTTTTCGAAATTTTAAAAATTTTTATAAAATTCGATTTTTCTCGTAATCTAGAGCCTTTAGAGCCAAAAGGGCTTCGATTTGAAATCACTTTTTCGAAATTTTAAAAATTTTTTATAAAATTCGATTTTTCTCGTAATCTAGAGCCTCTAGAGCCAAAAGGGCTTCGATTTGAAATCACTTTTTCGAAATTTTAAAAATTTTTATAAAATTCGATTTTTCTCGTAATCTAGAGGCTCTAGAGCCAAAAGGGCTTCGTTTTGAAATCACTTTTTCGAAATTTTAAAAATTTTTATAAAATTCGATTTTTCTCGTAATCTAGAGCCTTTAGAGCCAAAAGGGCTTCGATTTGAAATCACTTTTTTCGAAATTTTAAAATTTTTATAAAATTCGATTTTTCTCGTAATCTAGAGGCTCTAGAGCCAAAAGGGCTTCGATTTGAAATCACTTTTTCGAAATTTTAAAAATTTTTATAAAATTCGATTTTTCTCGTAATCTAGAGCCTTTAGAGCCAAAAGGGCTTCGATTTGAAATCACTTTTTCGAAATTTTAAAATTTTTATAAAATTCGATTTTTCTCGTAATCTAGAGCCTTTAGAGCCAAAAGGGCTTCGATTTGAAATCACTTTTTCGAAATTTTAAAATTTTTATAAAATTCGATTTTTCTCGTAATCTAGAGGCTCTAGAGCCAAAAGGGCTTCGATTTGAAATCACTTTTTCGAAATTTTAAAAATTTTTATAAAATTCGATTTTTCTCGTAATCTAGAGCCTCTAGAGCCAAAAGGGCTTCGATTTGAAATCACTTTTTCGAAATTTTAAAAATTTTTATAAAATTCGATTTTTCTCGTAATCTAGAGCCTCTAGAGCCAAAAGGGCTTCGATTTGAAATCACTTTTTCGAAATTTTAAAAATTTTATAAAATTCGATTTTTCTCGTAATCTAGAGCCTTTAGAGCCAAAAGGGCTTCGATTTGAAATCACTTTTTCGAAATTTTAAAAATTTTTATAAAATTCGATTTTTCTCGTAATCTAGAGCCTCTAGAGCCAAAAGGGCTTCGATTTGAAATCACTTTTTCGAAATTTTAAAAATTTTTATAAAATTCGATTTTTCTCGTAATCTAGAGCCTCTAGAGCCAAAAGGGCTTCGATTTGAAATCACTTTTTTCGAAATTTTAAAAATTTTTATAAAATTCGATTTTTCTCGTAATCTAGAGCCTTTAGAGCCAAAAGGGCTTCGATTTGAAATCACTTTTTCGAAATTTTAAAAATTTTTATAAAAGTCGATTTTTCTCGTAATCTAGAGCCTTAGAGCCAAAAGGGCTTCGATTTGAAATCACTTTTTCGAAATTTTAAAAATTTTTATAAAATTCGATTTTTCTCGTAATCTAGAGCCTTTAGAGCCAAAAGGGCTTCGATTTGAAATCACTTTTTCGAAATTTTAAAAATTTTTATAAAATTCGATTTTCTCGTAATCTAGAGCCTCTAGAGCCAAAAGGGCTTCGATTTGAAATCACTTTTTCGAAATTTTAAAAATTTTTATAAAATTCGATTTTTCTCGTAATCTAGAGCCTCTAGAGCCAAAAGGGCTTCGATTTGAAATCACTTTTTCGAAATTTTAAAAATTTTTATAAAATTCGATTTTTCTCGTAATCTAGAGCCTCTAGAGCCAAAAGGGCTTCGATTTGAAATCACTTTTTCGAAATTTTAAAATTTTTATAAAATTCGATTTTTCTCGTAATCTAGAGCCTCTAGAGCCAAAAGGGCTTCGATTTGAAATCACTTTTTCGAAATTTTAAAAATTTTTATAAAATTCGATTTTTCTCGTAATCTAGAGCCTCTAGAGCCAAAAGGGCTTCGATTTGAAATCACTTTTTCGAAATTTTAAAAATTTTTATAAAATTCGATTTTTCTCGTAATCTAGAGCCTTTAGAGCCAAAAGGGCTTCGATTTGAAATCACTTTTTCGAAATTTTAAAAATTTTTATAAAATTCGATTTTTCTCGTAATCTAGAGCCTCTAGAGCCAAAAGGGCTTCGATTTGAAATCACTTTTTCGAAATTTTAAAAATTTTTATAAAATTCGATTTTTCTCGTAATCTAGAGCCTCTAGAGCCAAAAGGGCTTCGATTTGAAATCACTTTTTTCGAAATTTTTAAAAATTTTTATAAAATTCGATTTTTCTCGTAATCTAGAGCCTTTAGAGCCAAAAGGGCTTCGATTTGAAATCACTTTTTCGAAATTTTAAAAATTTTTATAAAATTCGATTTTTCTCGTAATCTAGAGCCTTTAGAGCCAAAAGGGCTTCGATTTGAAATCACTTTTTCGAAATTTAAAATTTTTTATAAAATTCGATTTTTCTCGTAATCTAGAGCCTTTAGAGCCAAAAGGGCTTCGATTTGAAATCACTTTTTCGAAATTTTAAAAATTTTTATAAAATTCGATTTTCTCGTAATCTAGAGCCTTAGAGCCAAAAGGGCTTCGATTTGAAATCACTTTTTCGAAATTTTAAAAATTTTTATAAAATTCGATTTTTCTCGTAATCTAGAGCTCTAGAGCCAAAAGGGCTTCGATTTGAAATCACTTTTTCGAAATTTTAAAAATTTTTATAAAATTCGATTTTTCTCGTAATCTAGAGCCTCTAGAGCCAAAAGGGCTTCGATTTGAAATCACTTTTTCGAAATTTTAAAAATTTTTATAAAATTCGATTTTTCTCGTAATCTAGAGCCTCTAGAGCCAAAAGGGCTTCGATTTGAAATCACTTTTTCGAAATTTTAAAAATTTTTATAAAATTCGATTTTTCTCGTAATCTAGAGCCTCTAGAGCCAAAAGGGCTTCGATTTGAAATCACTTTTTCGAAATTTTAAAAATTTTTATAAAATTCGATTTTTCTCGTAATCTAGAGCCTCTAGAGCCAAAAGGGCTTCGATTTGAAATCACTTTTTCGAAATTTTAAAAATTTTTATAAAATTCGATTTTTCTCGTAATCTAGAGCCTCTAGAGCCAAAAGGGCTTCGATTTGAAATCACTTTTTTCGAAATTTTAAAAATTTTTATAAAATTCGATTTTTCTCGTAATCTAGAGCCTCTAGAGCCAAAAGGGCTTCGATTTGAAATCACTTTTTCGAAATTTTAAAAATTTTTATAAAATTCGATTTTTCTCGTAATCTAGAGCCTTTAGAGCCAAAAGGGCTTCGATTTGAAATCACTTTTTCGAAATTTTAAAAATTTTTATAAAATTCGATTTTTCTCGTAATCTAGAGCCTCTAGAGCCAAAAGGGCTTCGATTTGAAATCACTTTTTCGAAATTTTAAAATTTTTTATAAAATTCGATTTTTCTCGTAATCTAGAGCCTTTAGAGCCAAAAGGGCTTCGATTTGAAATCACTTTTTCGAAATTTTAAAAATTTTTTATAAAATTCGATTTTTCTCGTAATCTAGAGCCTTTAGAGCCAAAAGGGCTTCGATTTGAAATCACTTTTTCGAAATTTTAAAAATTTTTATAAAATTCGATTTTTCTCGTAATCTAGAGCCTCTAGAGCCAAAAGGGCTTCGATTTGAAATCACTTTTTCGAAATTTTAAAAATTTTTATAAAATTCGATTTTTCTCGTAATCTAGAGCCTTTAGAGCCAAAAGGGCTTCGATTTGAAATCACTTTTTCGAAATTTTAAAAATTTTTATAAAATTCGATTTTTCTCGTAATCTAGAGCCTCTAGAGCCAAAAGGGCTTCGATTTGAAATCACTTTTTCGAAATTTTAAAAATTTTTATAAAATTCGATTTTTCTCGTAATCTAGAGCCTCTAGAGCCAAAAGGGCTTCGATTTGAAATCACTTTTTCGAAATTTTAAAAATTTTTATAAAATTCGATTTTTCTCGTAATCTAGAGCCTTTAGAGCCAAAAGGGCTTCGATTTGAAATCACTTTTTCGAAATTTTAAAAATTTTTATAAAATTCGATTTTTCTCGTAATCTAGAGCCTTTAGAGCCAAAAGGGCTTCGATTTGAAATCACTTTTTCGAAATTTTAAAAATTTTTATAAAATTCGATTTTTCTCGTAATCTAGAGCCTTTAGAGCCAAAAGGGCTTCGATTTGAAATCACTTTTTCGAAATTTTAAAAATTTTTATAAAATTCGATTTTTCTCGTAATCTAGAGCCTTTAGAGCCAAAAGGGCTTCGATTTGAAATCACTTTTTCGAAATTTTAAAAATTTTTATAAAATTCGATTTTTCTCGTAATCTAGAGCCTTTAGAGCCAAAAGGGCTTCGATTTGAAATCACTTTTTCGAAATTTTAAAAATTTTTTATAAAATTCGATTTTTCTCGTAATCTAGAGCCTTTAGAGCCAAAAGGGCTTCGATTTGAAATCACTTTTTCGAAATTTTAAAAATTTTTATAAAATTCGATTTTTCTCGTAATCTAGAGCCTCTAGAGCCAAAAGGGCTTCGATTTGAAATCACTTTTTAGAAATTTTAAAAATTTTTATAAAATTCGATTTTTCTCGTAATCTAGAGCCTCTAGAGCCAAAAGGGCTTCGATTTGAAATCACTTTTTCGAAATTTTAAAAATTTTTATAAAAGTCGATTTTTCTCGTAATCTAGAGCCTCTAGAGCCAAAGGGCTTCGATTTGAAATCACTTTTTCGAAATTTTAAAAATTTTTATAAAAGTCGATTTTTCTCGTAATCTAGAGCCTCTAGAGCCAAAAGGGCTTCGATTTGAAATCACTTTTTCGAAATTTTAAAAATTTTTATAAAATTCGATTTTTCTCGTAATCTAGAGCCTTAGAGCCAAAAGGGCTTCGATTTGAAATCACTTTTTAGAAATTTTAAAAATTTTTATAAAATTCGATTTTTCTCGTAATCTAGAGCCTCTAGAGCCAAAAGGGCTTCGATTTGAAATCACTTTTTCGAAATTTTAAAAATTTTTATAAAATTCGATTTTTCTCGTAATCTAGAGCCTCTAGAGCCAAAAGGGCTTCGATTTGAAATCACTTTTTCGAAATTTTAAAAATTTTTATAAAATTCGATTTTTCTCGTAATCTAGAGCCTCTAGAGCCAAAAGGGCTTCGATTTGAAATCACTTTTTTCGAAATTTTAAAAATTTTTATAAAATTCGATTTTTCTCGTAATCTAGAGCCTCTAGAGCCAAAAGGGCTTCGATTTGAAATCATTTTTTAGAAATTTTAAAAATTTTTATAAAATTCGATTTTTCTCGTAATCTAGAGCCTCTAGAGCCAAAAGGGCTTCGATTTGAAATCACTTTTTAGAAATTTTAAAAATTTTTATAAAATTCGATTTTTCTCGTAATCTAGAGCCTCTAGAGCCAAAAGGGCTTCGATTTGAAATCACTTTTTCGAAATTTTAAAAATTTTTATAAAAGTCGATTTTTCTCGTAATCTAGAGCCTCTAGAGCCAAAAGGGCTTCGATTTGAAATCACTTTTTCGAAATTTTAAAAATTTTTATAAAATTCGATTTTTCTCGTAATCTAGAGCCTTTAGAGCCAAAAGGGCTTCGATTTGAAATCACTTTTTAGAAATTTTAAAAATTTTTATAAAATTCGATTTTTCTCGTAATCTAGAGCCTTTAGAGCCAAAAGGGCTTCGATTTGAAATCACTTTTTCGAAATTTTAAAAATTTTTATAAAATTCGATTTTTCTCGTAATCTAGAGCCTCTAGAGCCAAAAGGGCTTCGATTTGAAATCACTTTTTCGAAATTTTAAAAATTTTTATAAAATTCGATTTTTCTCGTAATCTAGAGCCTCTAGAGCCAAAAGGGCTTCGATTTGAAATCACTTTTTCGAAATTTTAAAAATTTTTATAAAATTCGATTTTTCTCGTAATCTAGAGCCTCTAGAGCCAAAAGGGCTTCGATTTGAAATCACTTTTTCGAAATTTTAAAAATTTTTATAAAATTCGATTTTTCTCGTAATCTAGAGCCTCTAGAGCCAAAAGGGCTTCGATTTGAAATCACTTTTTCGAAATTTTAAAAATTTTTATAAAATTCGATTTTTCTCGTAATCTAGAGCCTCTAGAGCCAAAAGGGCTTCGATTTGAAATCACTTTTTCGAAATTTTAAAAATTTTTATAAAATTCGATTTTTCTCGTAATCTAGAGCCTCTAGAGCCAAAAGGGCTTCGATTTGAAATCACTTTTTCGAAATTTTAAAAATTTTTATAAAAGTCGATTTTTCTCGTAATCTAGAGCCTCTAGAGCCAAAAGGGCTTCGATTTGAAATCACTTTTTCGAAATTTTAAAAATTTTTATAAAATTCGATTTTTCTCGTAATCTAGAGCCTCTAGAGCCAAAAGGGCTTCGATTTGAAATCACTTTTTTCGAAATTTTAAAAATTTTTATAAAATTCGATTTTTCTCGTAATCTAGAGCCTCTAGAGCCAAAAGGGCTTCGATTTGAAATCACTTTTTCGAAATTTTAAAAATTTTTATAAAATTCGATTTTTCTCGTAATCTAGAGCCTCTAGAGCCAAAGGGCTTCGATTTGAAATCACTTTTTCGAAATTTTAAAAATTTTTATAAAATTCGATTTTTCTCGTAATCTAGAGCCTCTAGAGCCAAAAGGGCTTCGATTTGAAATCACTTTTTCGAAATTTTAAAAATTTTTATAAAATTCGATTTTTCTCGTAATCTAGAGCCTCTAGAGCCAAAAGGGCTTCGATTTGAAATCACTTTTTCGAAATTTTAAAAATTTTTATAAAATTCGATTTTTCTCGTAATCTAGAGCCTCTAGAGCCAAAAGGGCTTCGATTTGAAATCACTTTTTTCGAAATTTTAAAAATTTTTATAAAATTCGATTTTTCTCGTAATCTAGAGCCTCTAGAGCCAAAAGGGCTTCGATTTGAAATCACTTTTTCGAAATTTTAAAAATTTTTATAAAATTCGATTTTTCTCGTAATCTAGAGCCTCTAGAGCCAAAAGGGCTTCGATTTGAAATCACTTTTTAGAAATTTTAAAAATTTTTATAAAATTCGATTTTTCTCGTAATCTAGAGCCTCTAGAGCCAAAAGGGCTTCGATTTGAAATCACTTTTTTCGAAATTTTAAAAATTTTTATAAAATTCGATTTTTCTCGTAATCTAGAGCCTCTAGAGCCAAAAGGGCTTCGATTTGAAATCACTTTTTAGAAATTTTAAAAATTTTTATAAAATTCGATTTTTCTCGTAATCTAGAGCCTCTAGAGCCAAAAGGGCTTCGATTTGAAATCACTTTTTAGAAATTTTAAAAATTTTTATAAAAGTCGATTTTTCTCGTAATCTAGAGCCTCTAGAGCCAAAAGGGCTTCGATTTGAAATCACTTTTTAGAAATTTTAAAAATTTTTATAAAAGTCGATTTTTCTCGTAATCTAGAGGCCTCTAGAGCCAAAAGGGCTTCGATTTGAAATCATTTTTTCGAAATTTTAAAAATTTTTATAAAATTCGATTTTTCTCGTAATCTAGAGCCTCTAGAGCCAAAAGGGCTTCGATTTGAAATCACTTTTTCGAAATTTTAAAAATTTTTATAAAATTCGATTTTTCTCGTAATCTAGAGCCTCTAGAGCCAAAAGGGCTTCGATTTGAAATCACTTTTTTCGAAATTTTAAAAATTTTTATAAAATTCGATTTTTCTCGTAATCTAGAGCCTCTAGAGCCAAAAGGGCTTCGATTTGAAATCATTTTTAGAAATTTTAAAAATTTTTATAAAATTCGATTTTTCTCGTAATCTAGAGCCTCTAGAGCCAAAAGGGCTTCGATTTGAAATCATTTTTTAGAAATTTTAAAAATTTTTATAAAATTCGATTTTTCTCGTAATCTAGAGCCTCTAGAGCCAAAAGGGCTTCGATTTGAAATCATTTTTTCGAAATTTTAAAAATTTTTATAAAATTCGATTTTTCTCGTAATCTAGAGCCTCTAGAGCCAAAAGGGCTTCGATTTGAAATCACTTTTTAGAAATTTTAAAAATTTTTATAAAATTCGATTTTTCTCGTAATCTAGAGCCTCTAGAGCCAAAAGGGCTTCGATTTGAAATCACTTTTTTAGAAATTTTAAAAATTTTTATAAAATTCGATTTTTCTCGTAATCTAGAGCCTCTAGAGCCAAAAGGGCTTCGATTTGAAATCACTTTTTTGAAATTTTAAAAATTTTTATAAAATTCGATTTTTCTCGTAATCTAGAGCCTCTAGAGCCAAAAGGGCTTCGATTTGAAATCACTTTTTCGAAATTTTAAAAATTTTTATAAAATTCGATTTTTCTCGTAATCTAGAGCCTCTAGAGCCAAAAGGGCTTCGATTTGAAATCACTTTTTCGAAATTTTAAAAATTTTTATAAAATTCGATTTTTCTCGTAATCTAGAGCCTCTAGAGCCAAAAGGGCTTCGATTTGAAATCACTTTTTAGAAATTTTAAAAATTTTTATAAAATTCGATTTTTCTCGTAATCTAGAGCCTCTAGAGCCAAAAGGGCTTCGATTTGAAATCACTTTTTTAGAAATTTTAAAAATTTTTATAAAAGTCGATTTTTCTCGTAATCTAGAGCCTCTAGAGCCAAAAGGGCTTCGATTTGAAATCATTTTTTAGAAATTTTAAAAATTTTTATAAAATTCGATTTTTCTCGTAATCTAGAGCCTCTAGAGCCAAAAGGGCTTCGATTTGAAATCACTTTTTAGAAATTTTAAAAATTTTTATAAAATTCGATTTTTCTCGTAATCTAGAGCCTCTAGAGCCAAAAGGGCTTCGATTTGAAATCACTTTTTAGAAATTTTAAAAATTTTTATAAAATTCGATTTTTCTCGTAATCTAGAGCCTCTAGAGCCAAAAGGGCTTCGATTTGAAATCATTTTTTAGAAATTTTAAAAATTTTTATAAAATTCGATTTTTCTCGTAATCTAGAGCCTCTAGAGCCAAAAGGGCTTCGATTTGAAATCACTTTTTCGAAATTTTAAAAATTTTTATAAAATTCGATTTTTCTCGTAATCTAGAGCCTCTAGAGCCAAAAGGGCTTCGATTTGAAATCACTTTTTTAGAAATTTTAAAAATTTTTATAAAAGTCGATTTTTCTCGTAATCTAGAGCCTCTAGAGCCAAAAGGGCTTCGATTTGAAATCACTTTTTAGAAATTTTAAAAATTTTTATAAAATTCGATTTTTCTCGTAATCTAGAGCCTCTAGAGCCAAAAGGGCTTCGATTTGAAATCATTTTTTAGAAATTTTAAAAATTTTTATAAAATTCGATTTTTCTCGTAATCTAGAGCCTCTAGAGCCAAAAGGGCTTCGATTTGAAATCACTTTTTAGAAATTTTAAAAATTTTTATAAAATTCGATTTTTCTCGTAATCTAGAGCCTCTAGAGCCAAAAGGGCTTCGATTTGAAATCATTTTTTAGAAATTTTAAAAATTTTTATAAAATTCGATTTTTCTCGTAATCTAGAGCCTCTAGAGCCAAAAGGGCTTCGATTTGAAATCATTTTTTTGAAATTTTAAAAATTTTTATAAAATTCGATTTTTCTCGTAATCTAGAGCCTCTAGAGCCAAAAGGGCTTCGATTTGAAATCACTTTTTCGAAATTTTAAAAATTTTTATAAAATTCGATTTTTCTCGTAATCTAGAGCCTCTAGAGCCAAAAGGGCTTCGATTTGAAATCACTTTTTAGAAATTTTAAAAATTTTTATAAAATTCGATTTTTCTCGTAATCTAGAGCCTCTAGAGCCAAAAGGGCTTCGATTTGAAATCACTTTTTAGAAATTTTAAAAATTTTTATAAAATTCGATTTTTCTCGTAATCTAGAGCCTCTAGAGCCAAAAGGGCTTCGATTTGAAATCACTTTTTTAGAAATTTTAAAAATTTTTATAAAATTCGATTTTTCTCGTAATCTAGAGCCTCTAGAGCCAAAAGGGCTTCGATTTGAAATCACTTTTTAGAAATTTTAAAAATTTTTATAAAATTCGATTTTTCTCGTAATCTAGAGCCTCTAGAGCCAAAAGGGCTTCGATTTGAAATCATTTTTTTGAAATTTTAAAAATTTTTATAAAATTCGATTTTTCTCGTAATCTAGAGCCTCTAGAGCCAAAAGGGCTTCGATTTGAAATCATTTTTTTGAAATTTTAAAAATTTTTATAAAATTCGATTTTTCTCGTAATCTAGAGCCTCTAGAGCCAAAAGGGCTTCGATTTGAAATCACTTTTTAGAAATTTTAAAAATTTTTATAAAATTCGATTTTTCTCGTAATCTAGAGCCTCTAGAGCCAAAAGGGCTTCGATTTGAAATCACTTTTTTAGAAATTTTAAAAATTTTTATAAAATTCGATTTTTCTCGTAATCTAGAGCCTCTAGAGCCAAAAGGGCTTCGATTTGAAATCATTTTTTTGAAATTTTAAAAATTTTTATAAAATTCGATTTTTCTCGTAATCTAGAGCCTCTAGAGCCAAAAGGGCTTCGATTTGAAATCACTTTTTAGAAATTTTAAAAATTTTTATAAAATTCGATTTTTCTCGTAATCTAGAGCCTCTAGAGCCAAAAGGGCTTCGATTTGAAATCACTTTTTAGAAATTTTAAAAATTTTTATAAAATTCGATTTTTCTCGTAATCTAGAGCCTCTAGAGCCAAAAGGGCTTCGATTTGAAATCATTTTTTAGAAATTTTAAAAATTTTTATAAAATTCGATTTTTCTCGTAATCTAGAGCCTCTAGAGCCAAAAGGGCTTCGATTTGAAATCACTTTTTTAGAAATTTTAAAAATTTTTATAAAAGTCGATTTTTCTCGTAATCTAGAGCCTCTAGAGCCAAAAGGGCTTCGATTTGAAATCATTTTTTAGAAATTTTAAAAATTTTTATAAAATTCGATTTTTCTCGTAATCTAGAGCCTCTAGAGCCAAAAGGGCTTCGATTTGAAATCATTTTTTAGAAATTTTAAAAATTTTTATAAAATTCGATTTTTCTCGTAATCTAGAGCCTCTAGAGCCAAAAGGGCTTCGATTTGAAATCATTTTTTAGAAATTTTAAAAATTTTTATAAAATTCGATTTTTCTCGTAATCTAGAGCCTCTAGAGCCAAAAGGGCTTCGATTTGAAATCATTTTTTAGAAATTTTAAAAATTTTTATAAAATTCGATTTTTCTCGTAATCTAGAGCCTCTAGAGCCAAAAGGGCTTCGATTTGAAATCACTTTTTTAGAAATTTTAAAAATTTTTATAAAATTCGATTTTTCTCGTAATCTAGAGCCTCTAGAGCCAAAAGGGCTTCGATTTGAAATCATTTTTTTGAAATTTTAAAAATTTTTATAAAATTCGATTTTTCTCGTAATCTAGAGCCTCTAGAGCCAAAAGGGCTTCGATTTGAAATCACTTTTTTAGAAATTTTAAAAATTTTTATAAAATTCGATTTTTCTCGTAATCTAGAGCCTCTAGAGCCAAAAGGGCTTCGATTTGAAATCACTTTTTTAGAAATTTTAAAAATTTTTATAAAATTCGATTTTTCTCGTAATCTAGAGCCTCTAGAGCCAAAAGGGCTTCGATTTGAAATCATTTTTTAGAAATTTTAAAAATTTTTATAAAATTCGATTTTTCTCGTAATCTAGAGCCTCTAGAGCCAAAAGGGCTTCGATTTGAAATCACTTTTTTAGAAATTTTAAAAATTTTTATAAAATTCGATTTTTCTCGTAATCTAGAGCCTCTAGAGCCAAAGGGCTTCGATTTGAAATCATTTTTTAGAAATTTTAAAAATTTTTATAAAATTCGATTTTTCTCGTAATCTAGAGCCTCTAGAGCCAAAAGGGCTTCGATTTGAAATCACTTTTTAGAAATTTTAAAAATTTTTATAAAATTCGATTTTTCTCGTAATCTAGAGCCTCTAGAGCCAAAAGGGCTTCGATTTGAAATCATTTTTTTAGAAATTTTAAAAATTTTTATAAAATTCGATTTTTCTCGTAATCTAGAGCCTCTAGAGCCAAAAGGGCTTCGATTTGAAATCATTTTTTAGAAATTTTAAAAATTTTTATAAAATTCGATTTTTCTCGTAATCTAGAGCCTCTAGAGCCAAAAGGGCTTCGATTTGAAATCATTTTTTTTGAAATTTTAAAAATTTTTATAAAATTCGATTTTTCTCGTAATCTAGAGCCTCTAGAGCCAAAAGGGCTTCGATTTGAAATCACTTTTTAGAAATTTTAAAAATTTTTATAAAATTCGATTTTTCTCGTAATCTAGAGCCTCTAGAGCCAAAAGGGCTTCGATTTGAAATCATTTTTTTGAAATTTTAAAAATTTTTATAAAATTCGATTTTTCTCGTAATCTAGAGCCTCTAGAGCCAAAAGGGCTTCGATTTGAAATCATTTTTTAGAAATTTTAAAAATTTTTATAAAATTCGATTTTTCTCGTAATCTAGAGCCTCTAGAGCCAAAAGGGCTTCGATTTGAAATCATTTTTTAGAAATTTTAAAAATTTTTATAAAATTCGATTTTTCTCGTAATCTAGAGCCTCTAGAGCCAAAAGGGCTTCGATTTGAAATCACTTTTTAGAAATTTTAAAAATTTTTATAAAATTCGATTTTTCTCGTAATCTAGAGCCTCTAGAGCCAAAAGGGCTTCGATTTGAAATCATTTTTTAGAAATTTTAAAAATTTTTATAAAATTCGATTTTTCTCGTAATCTAGAGCCTCTAGAGCCAAAAGGGCTTCGATTTGAAATCACTTTTTTAGAAATTTTAAAAATTTTTATAAAATTCGATTTTTCTCGTAATCTAGAGCCTCTAGAGCCAAAAGGGCTTCGATTTGAAATCATTTTTTAGAAATTTTAAAAATTTTTATAAAATTCGATTTTTCTCGTAATCTAGAGCCTCTAGAGCCAAAAGGGCTTCGATTTGAAATCATTTTTTAGAAATTTTAAAAATTTTTATAAAATTCGATTTTTCTCGTAATCTAGAGCCTCTAGAGCCAAAAGGGCTTCGATTTGAAATCACTTTTTTAGAAATTTTAAAAATTTTTATAAAATTCGATTTTTCTCGTAATCTAGAGCCTCTAGAGCCAAAAGGGCTTCGATTTGAAATCACTTTTTAGAAATTTTAAAAATTTTTATAAAATTCGATTTTTCTCGTAATCTAGAGCCTCTAGAGCCAAAAGGGCTTCGATTTGAAATCATTTTTTAGAAATTTTAAAAATTTTTATAAAATTCGATTTTTCTCGTAATCTAGAGCCTCTAGAGCCAAAAGGGCTTCGATTTGAAATCATTTTTTAGAAATTTTAAAAATTTTTATAAAATTCGATTTTTCTCGTAATCTAGAGCCTCTAGAGCCAAAAGGGCTTCGATTTGAAATCATTTTTTAGAAATTTTAAAAATTTTTATAAAATTCGATTTTTCTCGTAATCTAGAGCCTCTAGAGCCAAAAGGGCTTCGATTTGAAATCATTTTTTAGAAATTTTAAAAATTTTTATAAAATTCGATTTTTCTCGTAATCTAGAGCCTCTAGAGCCAAAAGGGCTTCGATTTGAAATCACTTTTTAGAAATTTTAAAAATTTTTATAAAATTCGATTTTTCTCGTAATCTAGAGCCTCTAGAGCCAAAAGGGCTTCGATTTGAAATCATTTTTTAGAAATTTTAAAAATTTTTATAAAATTCGATTTTTCTCGTAATCTAGAGCCTCTAGAGCCAAAAGGGCTTCGATTTGAAATCATTTTTTAGAAATTTTAAAAATTTTTATAAAATTCGATTTTTCTCGTAATCTAGAGCCTCTAGAGCCAAAAGGGCTTCGATTTGAAATCATTTTTTAGAAATTTTAAAAATTTTTATAAAATTCGATTTTTCTCGTAATCTAGAGCCTCTAGAGCCAAAAGGGCTTCGATTTGAAATCATTTTTTAGAAATTTTAAAAATTTTTATAAAATTCGATTTTTCTCGTAATCTAGAGCCTCTAGAGCCAAAAGGGCTTCGATTTGAAATCATTTTTTAGAAATTTTAAAAATTTTTATAAAATTCGATTTTTCTCGTAATCTAGAGCCTCTAGAGCCAAAAGGGCTTCGATTTGAAATCACTTTTTAGAAATTTTAAAAATTTTTATAAAATTCGATTTTTCTCGTAATCTAGAGCCTCTAGAGCCAAAAGGGCTTCGATTTGAAATCACTTTTTAGAAATTTTAAAAATTTTTATAAAATTCGATTTTTCTCGTAATCTAGAGCCTCTAGAGCCAAAAGGGCTTCGATTTGAAATCATTTTTTAGAAATTTTAAAAATTTTTATAAAATTCGATTTTTCTCGTAATCTAGAGCCTCTAGAGCCAAAAGGGCTTCGATTTGAAATCATTTTTTAGAAATTTTAAAAATTTTTATAAAATTCGATTTTTCTCGTAATCTAGAGCCTCTAGAGCCAAAAGGGCTTCGATTTGAAATCATTTTTTAGAAATTTTAAAAATTTTTATAAAATTCGATTTTTCTCGTAATCTAGAGCCTCTAGAGCCAAAAGGGCTTCGATTTGAAATCATTTTTTAGAAATTTTAAAAATTTTTATAAAATTCGATTTTTCTCGTAATCTAGAGCCTCTAGAGCCAAAAGGGCTTCGATTTGAAATCATTTTTTAGAAATTTTAAAAATTTTTATAAAATTCGATTTTTCTCGTAATCTAGAGCCTCTAGAGCCAAAAGGGCTTCGATTTGAAATCACTTTTTTAGAAATTTTAAAAATTTTTATAAAATTCGATTTTTCTCGTAATCTAGAGCCTCTAGAGCCAAAAGGGCTTCGATTTGAAATCATTTTTTAGAAATTTTAAAAATTTTTATAAAATTCGATTTTTCTCGTAATCTAGAGCCTCTAGAGCCAAAAGGGCTTCGATTTGAAATCATTTTTTAGAAATTTTAAAAATTTTTATAAAATTCGATTTTTCTCGTAATCTAGAGCCTCTAGAGCCAAAAGGGCTTCGATTTGAAATCACTTTTTTAGAAATTTTAAAAATTTTTATAAAATTCGATTTTTCTCGTAATCTAGAGCCTCTAGAGCCAAAAGGGCTTCGATTTGAAATCATTTTTTAGAAATTTTAAAAATTTTTATAAAATTCGATTTTTCTCGTAATCTAGAGCCTCTAGAGCCAAAAGGGCTTCGATTTGAAATCATTTTTTAGAAATTTTAAAAATTTTTATAAAATTCGATTTTTCTCGTAATCTAGAGCCTCTAGAGCCAAAAGGGCTTCGATTTGAAATCATTTTTTAGAAATTTTAAAAATTTTTATAAAATTCGATTTTTCTCGTAATCTAGAGCCTCTAGAGCCAAAAGGGCTTCGATTTGAAATCACTTTTTTAGAAATTTTAAAAATTTTTATAAAATTCGATTTTTCTCGTAATCTAGAGCCTCTAGAGCCAAAAGGGCTTCGATTTGAAATCACTTTTTTAGAAATTTTAAAAATTTTTATAAAATTCGATTTTTCTCGTAATCTAGAGCCTCTAGAGCCAAAAGGGCTTCGATTTGAAATCATTTTTTAGAAATTTTAAAAATTTTTATAAAATTCGATTTTTCTCGTAATCTAGAGCCTCTAGAGCCAAAAGGGCTTCGATTTGAAATCATTTTTTAGAAATTTTAAAAATTTTTATAAAATTCGATTTTTCTCGTAATCTAGAGCCTCTAGAGCCAAAAGGGCTTCGATTTGAAATCACTTTTTTAGAAATTTTAAAAATTTTTATAAAATTCGATTTTTCTCGTAATCTAGAGCCTCTAGAGCCAAAAGGGCTTCGATTTGAAATCATTTTTTAGAAATTTTAAAAATTTTTATAAAATTCGATTTTTCTCGTAATCTAGAGCCTCTAGAGCCAAAAGGGCTTCGATTTGAAATCATTTTTTAGAAATTTTAAAAATTTTTATAAAATTCGATTTTTCTCGTAATCTAGAGCCTCTAGAGCCAAAAGGGCTTCGATTTGAAATCATTTTTTAGAAATTTTAAAAATTTTTATAAAATTCGATTTTTCTCGTAATCTAGAGCCTCTAGAGCCAAAAGGGCTTCGATTTGAAATCATTTTTTAGAAATTTTAAAAATTTTTATAAAATTCGATTTTTCTCGTAATCTAGAGCCTCTAGAGCCAAAAGGGCTTCGATTTGAAATCATTTTTTAGAAATTTTAAAAATTTTTATAAAATTCGATTTTTCTCGTAATCTAGAGCCTCTAGAGCCAAAAGGGCTTCGATTTGAAATCATTTTTTAGAAATTTTAAAAATTTTTATAAAATTCGATTTTTCTCGTAATCTAGAGCCTCTAGAGCCAAAAGGGCTTCGATTTGAAATCATTTTTTAGAAATTTTAAAAATTTTTATAAAATTCGATTTTTCTCGTAATCTAGAGCCTCTAGAGCCAAAAGGGCTTCGATTTGAAATCATTTTTTTGAAATTTTAAAAATTTTTATAAAATTCGATTTTTCTCGTAATCTAGAGCCTCTAGAGCCAAAAGGGCTTCGATTTGAAATCATTTTTTAGAAATTTTAAAAATTTTTATAAAATTCGATTTTTCTCGTAATCTAGAGCCTCTAGAGCCAAAAGGGCTTCGATTTGAAATCATTTTTTTGAAATTTTAAAAATTTTTATAAAATTCGATTTTTCTCGTAATCTAGAGCCTCTAGAGCCAAAAGGGCTTCGATTTGAAATCATTTTTTAGAAATTTTAAAAATTTTTATAAAATTCGATTTTTCTCGTAATCTAGAGCCTCTAGAGCCAAAAGGGCTTCGATTTGAAATCACTTTTTAGAAATTTTAAAAATTTTTATAAAATTCGATTTTTCTCGTAATCTAGAGCCTCTAGAGCCAAAAGGGCTTCGATTTGAAATCACTTTTTTAGAAATTTTAAAAATTTTTATAAAATTCGATTTTTCTCGTAATCTAGAGCCTCTAGAGCCAAAAGGGCTTCGATTTGAAATCACTTTTTAGAAATTTTAAAAATTTTTATAAAATTCGATTTTTCTCGTAATCTAGAGCCTCTAGAGCCAAAAGGGCTTCGATTTGAAATCACTTTTTTAGAAATTTTAAAAATTTTTATAAAATTCGATTTTTCTCGTAATCTAGAGCCTCTAGAGCCAAAAGGGCTTCGATTTGAAATCATTTTTTAGAAATTTTAAAAATTTTTATAAAATTCGATTTTTCTCGTAATCTAGAGCCTCTAGAGCCAAAAGGGCTTCGATTTGAAATCATTTTTTTGAAATTTTAAAAATTTTTATAAAATTCGATTTTTCTCGTAATCTAGAGCCTCTAGAGCCAAAAGGGCTTCGATTTGAAATCATTTTTTGAAATTTTAAAAATTTTTATAAAATTCGATTTTTCTCGTAATCTAGAGCCTCTAGAGCCAAAAGGGCTTCGATTTGAAATCACTTTTTTAGAAATTTTAAAAATTTTTATAAAATTCGATTTTTCTCGTAATCTAGAGCCTCTAGAGCCAAAAGGGCTTCGATTTGAAATCATTTTTTAGAAATTTTAAAAATTTTTATAAAATTCGATTTTTCTCGTAATCTAGAGCCTCTAGAGCCAAAAGGGCTTCGATTTGAAATCATTTTTTAGAAATTTTAAAAATTTTTATAAAATTCGATTTTTCTCGTAATCTAGAGCCTCTAGAGCCAAAAGGGCTTCGATTTGAAATCATTTTTTAGAAATTTTAAAAATTTTTATAAAATTCGATTTTTCTCGTAATCTAGAGCCTCTAGAGCCAAAAGGGCTTCGATTTGAAATCATTTTTTAGAAATTTTAAAAATTTTTATAAAATTCGATTTTTCTCGTAATCTAGAGCCTCTAGAGCCAAAAGGGCTTCGATTTGAAATCATTTTTTAGAAATTTTAAAAATTTTTATAAAATTCGATTTTTCTCGTAATCTAGAGCCTCTAGAGCCAAAAGGGCTTCGATTTGAAATCATTTTTTAGAAATTTTAAAAATTTTTATAAAATTCGATTTTTCTCGTAATCTAGAGCCTCTAGAGCCAAAAGGGCTTCGATTTGAAATCATTTTTTAGAAATTTTAAAAATTTTTATAAAATTCGATTTTTCTCGTAATCTAGAGCCTCTAGAGCCAAAAGGGCTTCGATTTGAAATCATTTTTTAGAAATTTTAAAAATTTTTATAAAATTCGATTTTTCTCGTAATCTAGAGCCTCTAGAGCCAAAAGGGCTTCGATTTGAAATCATTTTTTAGAAATTTTAAAAATTTTTATAAAAGTCGATTTTTCTCGTAATCTAGAGCCTCTAGAGCCAAAAGGGCTTCGATTTGAAATCATTTTTTAGAAATTTTAAAAATTTTTATAAAATTCGATTTTTCTCGTAATCTAGAGCCTCTAGAGCCAAAAGGGCTTCGATTTGAAATCACTTTTTAGAAATTTTAAAAATTTTTATAAAATTCGATTTTTCTCGTAATCTAGAGCCTCTAGAGCCAAAAGGGCTTCGATTTGAAATCATTTTTTAGAAATTTTAAAATTTTTATAAAAGTCGATTTTTCTCGTAATCTAGAGGCTCTAGAGCCAAAAGGGCTTCGATTTGAAATCACTTTTTTAGAAATTTTAAAAATTTTTATAAAATTCGATTTTCTCGTAATCTAGAGCCTCTAGAGCCAAAAGGGCTTCGATTTGAAATCATTTTTTAGAAATTTTAAAAATTTTTATAAAATTCGATTTTTCTCGTAATCTAGAGCCTCTAGAGCCAAAAGGGCTTCGATTTGAAATCACTTTTTTAGAAATTTTAAAAATTTTTATAAAATTCGATTTTTCTCGTAATCTAGAGCCTCTAGAGCCAAAAGGGCTTCGATTTGAAATCATTTTTTAGAAATTTTAAAAATTTTTATAAAATTCGATTTTTCTCGTAATCTAGAGCCTCTAGAGCCAAAAGGGCTTCGATTTGAAATCATTTTTTAGAAATTTTAAAAATTTTTATAAAATTCGATTTTTCTCGTAATCTAGAGCCTCTAGAGCCAAAAGGGCTTCGATTTGAAATCATTTTTTAGAAATTTTAAAAATTTTTATAAAATTCGATTTTTCTCGTAATCTAGAGCCTCTAGAGCCAAAAGGGCTTCGATTTGAAATCATTTTTTAGAAATTTTAAAAATTTTTATAAAATTCGATTTTTCTCGTAATCTAGAGCCTCTAGAGCCAAAAGGGCTTCGATTTGAAATCATTTTTTTGAAATTTTAAAAATTTTTATAAAATTCGATTTTTCTCGTAATCTAGAGCCTCTAGAGCCAAAAGGGCTTCGATTTGAAATCATTTTTTAGAAATTTTAAAAATTTTTATAAAATTCGATTTTTCTCGTAATCTAGAGCCTCTAGAGCCAAAAGGGCTTCGATTTGAAATCATTTTTTAGAAATTTTAAAAATTTTTATAAAATTCGATTTTTCTCGTAATCTAGAGCCTCTAGAGCCAAAAGGGCTTCGATTTGAAATCATTTTTTAGAAATTTTAAAAATTTTTATAAAATTCGATTTTTCTCGTAATCTAGAGCCTCTAGAGCCAAAAGGGCTTCGATTTGAAATCATTTTTTAGAAATTTTAAAAATTTTTATAAAATTCGATTTTTCTCGTAATCTAGAGCCTCTAGAGCCAAAAGGGCTTCGATTTGAAATCATTTTTTAGAAATTTTAAAAATTTTTATAAAATTCGATTTTTCTCGTAATCTAGAGCCTCTAGAGCCAAAAGGGCTTCGATTTGAAATCATTTTTTAGAAATTTTAAAATTTTTATAAAATTCGATTTTTCTCGTAATCTAGAGCCTCTAGAGCCAAAAGGGCTTCGATTTGAAATCATTTTTTAGAAATTTTAAAAATTTTTATAAAATTCGATTTTTCTCGTAATCTAGAGCCTCTAGAGCCAAAAGGGCTTCGATTTGAAATCATTTTTTAGAAATTTTAAAAATTTTTATAAAATTCGATTTTTCTCGTAATCTAGAGCCTCTAGAGCCAAAAGGGCTTCGATTTGAAATCATTTTTTAGAAATTTTAAAAATTTTTATAAAATTCGATTTTTCTCGTAATCTAGAGCCTCTAGAGCCAAAAGGGCTTCGATTTGAAATCATTTTTTAGAAATTTTTAAAAATTTTTATAAAATTCGATTTTTCTCGTAATCTAGAGCCTCTAGAGCCAAAAGGGCTTCGATTTGAAATCATTTTTTAGAAATTTTAAAAATTTTTATAAAATTCGATTTTTCTCGTAATCTAGAGCCTCTAGAGCCAAAAGGGCTTCGATTTGAAATCATTTTTTAGAAATTTTAAAAATTTTTATAAAATTCGATTTTTCTCGTAATCTAGAGCCTCTAGAGCCAAAAGGGCTTCGATTTGAAATCATTTTTTGAAATTTTAAAAATTTTTATAAAATTCGATTTTTCTCGTAATCTAGAGCCTCTAGAGCCAAAAGGGCTTCGATTTGAAATCATTTTTTAGAAATTTTAAAAATTTTTATAAAATTCGATTTTTCTCGTAATCTAGAGCCTCTAGAGCCAAAAGGGCTTCGATTTGAAATCATTTTTTAGAAATTTTAAAAATTTTTATAAAATTCGATTTTTCTCGTAATCTAGAGCCTCTAGAGCCAAAAGGGCTTCGATTTGTAATCATTTTTTAGAAATTTTAAAAATTTTTATAAAATCGATTTTTCTCGTAATCTAGAGGCTCTAGAGCCAAAAGGGCTTCGATTTGAAATCACTTTTTAGAAATTTTAAAAATTTTTATAAAATTCGATTTTTCTCGTAATCTAGAGCCTCTAGAGCCAAAAGGGCTTCGATTTGAAATCATTTTTTGAAATTTTAAAAATTTTTATAAAATTCGATTTTTCTCGTAATCTAGAGCCTCTAGAGCCAAAAGGGCTTCGATTTGTAATCACTTTTTCGAAATTTTAAAATTTTTATAAAATGTCGATTTTTCTCGTAATCTAGAGCCTCTAGAGCCAAAAGGGCTTCGATTTGAAATCATTTTTTAGAAATTTTAAAATTTTTATAAAATTCGATTTTTCCCGTAATCTAGAGGCTCTAGAGCCAAAAGGGCTTCGTTTGTAATCACTTTTTCGAAATTTTAAAAATTTTTATAAAATCGATTTTTCTCGTAATCTAGAGCCTCTAGAGCCAAAAGGGCTTCGATTTGAATCATTTTTTAGAAATTTTAAAAATTTTTATAAAATTCGATTTTTCTCGTAATCTAGAGGCTCTAGAGCCAAAAGGGCTTCGATTTGTAATCACTTTTTAGAATTTTAAAATTTTTATAAAATTCGATTTTTCTCGTAATCTAGAGCCTCTAGAGCCAAAAGGGCTTCGATTTGAAATCATTTTTTAGAAATTTTTAAAAATTTTTATAAAATTCGATTTTTCTCGTAATCTAGAGCCTTAGAGCCAAAAGGGCTTCGATTTGTAATCATTTTTAGAAATTTTAAAATTTTTTATAAAATTCGATTTTTCTCGTAATCTAGAGCCTCTAGAGCCAAAAGGGCTTCGATTTGTAATCATTTTTTTAGAAATTTTTAAAATTTTTTTATAAAATTCGATTTTTCTCGTAATCTAGAGCCTCTAGAGCCAAAAGGGCTTCGATTTGAAATCACTTTTTAGAAATTTTAAAAATTTTTATAAAAGTCGATTTTTCTCATAATCTAGAGGCTCTAGAGCCAAAAGGGCTTCGATTTGTAATCATTTTTCGAAATTTTAAAATTTTTTATAAAATTCGATTTTTTCTCGTAATCTAGAGCCTTTAGAGCCAAAAGGGCTTCGATTTGTAATCATTTTTTAGAAATTTTAAAATTTTTTATAAAATCGATTTTCTCGTAATCTAGAGGCTCTAGAGCCAAAAGTGCTTCGATTTGTAATCATTTTTTAGAAATTTTAAAATTTTTTATAAAAGTCGATTTTTCCCGTAATCTAGAGGCTCTAGAGCCAAAAGGGCTTTCGATTGTAATCATTTTTTAGAAATTTTTAAAATTTTTTTATAAAATCGATTTTTCTCGTAATCTAGAGCCTCTAGAGCCAAACGGGCTTCGTTATGTAATCACTTTTTCGAAATTTTAAAAAATTTTTATAAAAGTCGATTTTTCTCATAATCTAGAGGCTCTAGCAGCCAAAAGGGCTTCGTTTTGTAATCACTTTTTTCGAAATTTTAAAAATTTTTATAAAAGTCGATTTTTCTCGTAATCTAGAGCCTTTAGAGCCAAACGGGCTTCGTTTTGAAATCATTTTTTAGAATTTTAAAAAATTTTTATAAAAGTCGATTTTTCTCGTAATCTAGAGCCTTTAGAGCCAAAAGGGCCTTCGTTATGTAATCACTTTTTCGAAATTTTAAAATTTTTATAAAATTCGATTTTTCTCGTAATCTAGAGCCTTTAGAGCCAAAAGGGCTTCGATTTGTAATCATTTTTTAGAAATTTTAAAATTTTTTATAAAATCGATTTTCTCGTAATCTAGAGGCTCTAGAGCCAAAAGTGCTTCGATTTGTAATCATTTTTTAGAAATTTTAAAATTTTTTATAAAAGTCGATTTTTCCCGTAATCTAGAGGCTCTAGAGCCAAAAGGGCTTCGATTTGTAATCATTTTTTAGAAATTTTAAAATTTTTTTATAAAATCGATTTTTCTCGTAATCTAGAGCCTCTAGAGCCAAACGGGCTTCGTTTTGAAATCACTTTTTCGAAATTTTAAAAAATTTTTATAAAAGTCGATTTTTCTCATAATCTAGAGGCTTTGGAGCCAAAATGGCTTCGATTTGAAATCATTTTTTCGAAATTTTAAAATTTTTTATAAAATCGATTTTTCTCGTAATCTAGAGGCTTTGGAGCCAAAATGGCTTCGATTTGAAATCATTTTTTAGAAATTTTAAAATTTTTTATAAAAGTCGATTTTTCTCGTAATCTAGAGCCTTTAGAGCCAAAAGGGCTTCGATTTGTAATCATTTTTTAGAATTTTAAAAAGTTTTTATAAAAGTCGATTTTTCTCGTAATCTAGAGCCTTTAGAGCCAAAGGGCTTCGATTTGTATCATTTTTAGAAATTTTTAAAATTTTTTATTAAAATCGATTTTTCCGTAATCTAGAGCCTCTAGAGACAAACGGGCTTCGATTGAAATCATTTTTTAGAATTTTAAAAAATT
Source organism: Cochliomyia hominivorax (assembly GCA_004302925.2). Lineage (NCBI taxonomy): Eukaryota > Metazoa > Arthropoda > Insecta > Diptera > Calliphoridae > Cochliomyia > Cochliomyia hominivorax. The sequence goes on from PYHX02000504.1 coordinate 31,702, forward strand.
TTTATAAAAGTCGATTTTTCTCGTAATCTAGAGGCTCTAGGGCCAAAAGGCTTCGATTTGAAATCACTTTTAGAAATTAAAAATTTTTATAAAAGTCGATTTTTTTCGTAATCTAGAGAGGCTCTAGAGCAAAAAAGGGCTTCAATTTGAAGTCATTTTTTTTTTAATTTTTAAAAATTTTTATAAAATTCGATTTTCTCGTAATCTAGAGGCTCTACAGCCAAAAGGGCTGTCGATTTGAAATCACTTTATCGAAATTTTAAAAATTTTTTAAAAGTCGATTTTTCTCGTAATCTAGAGGCTCTAGAGCCAAAAGGGCTTCGATTTGAAGTCATTTTTTTTTTTAAATTTTTAAAAATTTTTATAAAATTCGATTTTTCTCGTAATCTAGAGGCTCTACAGCCAAAAGGGCTTCGATTTGAAATCACTTTATCGAAATTTTAAAAATTTTATAAAAGTCGATTTTTCTCGTAATCTAGAGGCTCTAGGGCCAAAAGGGCTTCGATTTGAAATCACTTTTTAGAAATTTAAAAATTTTTATAAAAGTCGATTTTTTTTCGTAATCTAGAGAGGCTC
>PYHX02000505.1:0-16410 GCA_004302925.2 Cochliomyia hominivorax
TATACTGAAGGCCAAAAGGAGAAAGTGCACTTTTACACACACACACACACACTTATTTCTATAAATGTGTTTGCAACAAAAACTTTGTTTAGATATATTGAATTTTGAGGGCGTCATTTATTCGTATGTGAGAGTAAAAAAAAAAAAAGAAAATAAAATAAATTTTCAATTTTTGTCTGCTACAGAGGAATAAATAGTAATTTAGTCAAGAGCTTTTTTCACTTTTTCAATTCAATAATTTATATTAAGGAGAGAGACAACAAGAGGAAAAATGTACAATTTTAGTCATAATTGATAACGTGCTAACAATTTATAAAAATTTAATTGCCGCTAAATTTTAAGCCTTCATTTCACTATTTTTTTGGAAAAAGGGGGAATATTAAATTTTTTTAATAAACATGTTTATTTTCAATAAAAATTTTAAGTTTCACTTTAAGTAAGAACATTTTTACCAAAAAGAAAATAAATTTCTAAAAAATCTCTTTCTTGATAAGAGAACTTTTCTAAAGAAAATTCTCTTTTTAGATAAAAGAACTTTTCTAAAGAAAATTCTCTTTCTAGATAAGAGAAATTTTCTAAAGAAAATTCTCTTTCTAGATAAAAGAACTTTTCTTAAGAAAATTCTCATTCTAAATAAAAGAACTTTTCTAAAGAAAATTCTCTTTCTAGATAAAAGAACTTTTCTAAATAAAATTATCTTTTTAGATAAAAGAACTTTTCTTAAAGAAAATTCTCTTTCTAAATAAAAGAACTTTTCTAAAGAAAATTCTCTTTCTAGATAAAAGAACTTTTCTAAAGAAAATTATCTTTTTAGATAAAAGAACTTTTCTTAAAGAAAATTCTTTTTCTAAATAAAAGAACTTTTCTAAAGAAAATTCTCTTTCTAGATAAAAGAACTTTTCTAAAGAAAATTATCTTTTTAGATAAAAGAACTTTTCTTAAAGAAAATTCTCTTTCTAAATAAAAGAACTTTTCTAAAGAAAATTCTCTTTCTAGATAAAAGAACTTTTCTAAAGAAAATTATATTTTTAGATAAAAGAACTTTTCTTAAAGAAAATTCTCTTTCTAAATAAAAGAACTTTTCTAAATAAAATTCTCTTTCTAGATAAGAGAAATTTTCTGAAGAAAATTCTCTTTCTAAATAAAAGAACTTTTCTAAAGAAAATTCTCTTTCTAGATAAAAGAACTTTTCTAAAGAAAATTCTCTTTCTAGATAAAAGAACTTTTCTTAAAGAAAATTCTCATTCTAAACAAAAGAACTTTTCTAAAGAAAATTCTCATTCTAAATAAAAGAACTTTTTTAAATAAAATTATCTTTTAGATAATTCTTCTTTTAAATAAGAGATATTTCCTAAAGAAAACTCTCTCTTTATATAGAAATATTTAAAGAAAATTCTCTTTTTCAATAAGAGGAATTTTCTATGGAAAAACCTCTTTTTAATTAAGAAAAACTTTCTAAAGAAAATTCTCTTTTTAATATAAGATAAATTTTCTAAGGAAAATTTTCTAAGGAAAATTCACTTTTAAAATAAGAGAACTTTTTTAAAGAAAATTCTTTTTTAAAATAACTGAAATTTTCTAAAGAAAAATCTCTTTTTTTAAAATAGGAGACATTTTCTAAAGAAAATTTTCTTTCTATACAAGAGAAAATTTCTGAAAACAATTCTCTTTTTAATTAATAAATCAAATTCTCTTTATAATAAAGAGAAATTTTCTAAACAAAATTCCCTTTTTTGAAAAGAAAAATTTTCCAAAGAAAATTCTCTTTTAAAATAAGAGAAATTTTCCAAAGAAAATTCTCTTAAAAAATAAGAGAAATTTGCTGTACAAAATTCCCTTTTTTGAAAAGAGAAATTTTCCAAAGAAAATTCTCTTTTAAAATAAGATAAATTTTCTAAAGAAAATTCTCTTTTTAAATAGTGAAATTTTCTAAAGATAATTCTTCTCTTAAACAAGAGAAATGTAGAATTTTTCACTCAAAAATATATTTTTTAAAAAAAATATTAAACTTTTCACTAAAAATTTCAATCTTAAATTTAAAAAATAAATTTTTCACTAAAAATTGGATTTAAGTTCAATAACTCTTTAATTAATATTAATCATACGCTTCGTTTGCCTTAAATTAGGAAAATATTGAATTTTATATCACAAAATCGTTTTAGGAATTGTTTTTAGTTTTTATCTTTTAAATTTTAATGTTTTAAATAAATAAAAAACGTATAAATAAAATTTAAATATTGATAAACGATAATGTCAATGAACTTAATTTATGTTCAGTTTAAAGACAATAATTTATTGTTAGATAAAATCCAGGGTTCGCCATAAATTTGTAGGAAATATATTTTAAAAACATGTAAATAAAAAAAATTATTAAAAATAATTGAATTAACTAAATTTAAAATAAATATTGTATTTTTGATAAATAAATTTTAAACTTTATATGCAAATTTTTCAATTATTTTCCTTCAGGGTGAACCCTTTTTTGTGAACATAATTCTTTGTTGGTGACAAGAAATAAGTCCCTCCTTCTGCTCCCTTTAAAGCTTAAAGGGATTTTTAAACTTTTTATAATTTTTTATTTTTGAAATGGAAAAATAAACATTAAAAAGCGAAAATAACAAAAGAATGAAAAGAAAACAAACAAATATTTATACACCAACACACACACACATATATTTGCACATATACAGGCGTCTGTTGCAAAAAGTATCAACTCGTACAACATCATGCAATCCTTTGGGGAAATTAACTAAATGTTTTTAGTTAATTTTCTTCACTCGCTCTCTTCTGTATTCTCACACACACGAACACATATTAACAAAAACAAAATGTTATATTTGTTTAACTGTATTATAAAACCTCGTTTCCGTTTCTGTTTCAGCTGCTGTTAGTGTGTTTGTGTGTATTTTTGTGTGTGATGAAACAAATAAAAAATGGATTAAAAACAAAAGTACCGTTTCTCTTATGATTAAAATAATAAAGAAAAAATAAATTTAATTTTTTATAAAATTAAAATACTTTTCACTCGTTAAAGAATTTCATTTTTATTTTCCACATTTAATGTGTTCTACTTTGAGTGACACAATTATGACAGTTGTTTGTCTCAAGATATAAATACACAAACTTTAGTTGAGACAATATATTTTTTCTAAAACGTTTTGTTTTCTTCTTCTTTTTTTTTAAATAATTAGGAAACTGTGAGGAAACGAAATTGATGTTTGATGAATTTTAAAAGAAAATTATTGTCTAGTTTTCCTGATATCAAAACATTTTTTAGAGTAAACAATAGAACAATGGAGCAAGAGTGGAGTGAAATATTAGAAATTTTATTAAAAAATTGATGAAAACCTTAGTTTTTAGTGAAAATTAATTTTCTTTTAGAGAAAAATTTAAATATTAGTAATTTAATTTTATAGAAAATTTCTCTCTCATTCCTAGAGAAGTTTTCTATAGAAAATTTCTCTCTCATTCCTAGAGAAGTTTTCTATAGAAAATTTCCCTCTCATTCCTAGAGAAGTTTTCTATAGAAAATTTCCCTCTCATTTCTAGAGAAGTTTTCTATAGAAAATTTCCCTCTCATTCCTAGAGAAGTTTTCTATAGAAAATTTCCCTCTCATTCCTAGAGAAGTTTTCTATAGAAAATTTCCCTCTCTTTCCTAGAGAAGTTTTCTATAGAAAATTTCTCTCTCATTCCTAGAGAAGTTTTCTATAGAAAATTTCTCTCTCATTCCTAGAGAAGTTTTCTATAGAAAATTTCTCTCTCATTCCTAGAGAAGTTTTCTATAGAAAATTTCTCTCTCATTCCTAGAGAAGTTTTCTATAGAAAATTTCTCTCTCATTCCTAGAGAAGTTTTCTATAGAAAATTTCTCTCTCATTCCTAGAGAAGTTTTCTATAGAAAATTTCTCTCTCATTCCTAGAGCAGTTTTCTATAGAAAATTTCTCTCTCATTCCTAGAGAAGTTTTCTATAGAAAATTTCTCTCTCATTCCTAGAGAAGTTTTCTATAGAAAATTTCTCTCTCATTCCTAGAGAAGTTTTCTATAGAAAATTTCTCTCTCATTCCTAGAGAAGTTTTCTATAGAAAATTTCTCTCTCATTCCTAGAGAAGTTTTCTATAGAAAATTTCTCTCTCATTCCTAGAGAAGTTTTCTATAGAAAATTTCTCTCTCATTCCTAGAGAAGTTTTCTATAGAAAATTTCTCTCTCATTCCTAGAGAAGTTTTCTATAGAAAATTTCTCTCTCATTCCTAGAGAAGTTTTCTATAGAAAATTTCTCTCTCATTCCTAATTTTATTTTCTCTCTCATTCCTAATTTAATTTTTTTAATTTTCATTCATAATTTTACTGTAGAAAATTTATTGTAAGAACAATTTTGTTTTACAGAAAAATTCTCTTATTTCAAAATATTTTTGTTCTTTATGAAAAATTACCTCAATTTTTTAAATTATATTTTTATATTTTTACTTGAATTTTTTAAATTATTTTATATCAATAAATTTTCACACTTTTATCTTCACATTTTATTTATAAATTTTTATAATTAAGTAATATGAACTTTTCATAACCTCCAGTCAAATATGAATTTTATTATTTTTCACGGTTCTTTTTTTTATTTTTTATTATTAAATAAATATGACACTTTTCAAAAAGCTTTTATTACAAGATTTTATAAATAAATTTTATGTTGAAATTTTAACAAAATAATTGACCACCACTACAAACATAAGTTCCGATTTTTTTAATAAACTATATAAACATAAGTATTAAGTACATACACACAAACACTCACACACTTTTACGATAAAAACAAACATATATAAAATTTAAAAAGGCCTGAAGTACTATAAACAACAAACAAATAAAAACTTTTACACGCATATGTGTATGTATTTATATATGTATGTATAGGTGTTTGTGAGAGTGTTCAGTGCAAAAAAAAAATATGTACCTGATTAAACCTATAAATTTGAATGAATTGTTGTGTGGTTGTTGTTATTGGAAAACCATTAAATACATAAAAGAACAACAACAACAACAAAAAGCCAATGAACATTGTAAATAATCTTTAGGGATTTGTTTAAAAATAAATTATAATTGTGTGAGTGAAAGCACCCATACATGTATAAAATACATTATTTTTTTTGTGACAATTTTGTTAAAAATATTTTTACACCCTCCGCCACAAGTGGTGTAACGCTGAGAAGGAATCATCTTGGTCCGCATAATGTATATATAATCTGGCATCAAATCAAAATCGGAGTCGATTTAACATAACGCATTTACTCCACACGCATTTGTGGTGGAGGGTATTGCAGATTCGGCTTTGACGAATTTGGTATTCTAACATTTTCTCCTTAAAATTTATTTCGATTTAGTTTCCCTTGGAAGTATTCAAATAATTTTCATTTCGGTTGAAATAAAATTAAATTATTTAAATATTTAAATGACTGTTTACTTTTATTTGGAAAATAAATTTTCATTAACCCAATTTTCTCTTAATACATTTTCATCTCCCAGATACATTCTAAAATGTTAAATATTTGAAATATTTATATATTTTTAAAATATTTCATAATTATGAAAAATTAATTTAAACGTACTTCTACTTCAAAATCCCTTTAACTTTGTTAGCTTTTCAGAATTTGCAATTTTCATTTTTTTCTAACTCAGCAACTTGAAAGTTAAGAAACGTCTCGTATTCAGTTATTCACTTAATTACAAATCATAAATTTTCTGAAACGCTAAAAGCTTAAGAAAAACATTAGCAGAATCTAGTTAATACAACACAAAACACCTGTATATTCTCACTACTACACAAACAATTAAAGGAATAAAACAGGAACTAAAAAAACAGAAAAAAAAAAGAAAAAGAAAAAAAAGAAACAAAACTTTCCAAAAAATGTTTTCTATTTATGAAAATTTCTTTGGAAATAATTTTGTATAGAAAATTTCTCAATTATCGCTGAGAAGTTTTCTATTAAGAAAATTTCTCAATTTTCGCTAAGAATTTTTCTATATAGAAAATTTCTCAATTTTCGCTGAGAAGTTTTCTATATAGAAAATTTCTCAACTTTCGCTGAGAAGTTTTCTATATAGAAAATTTCTCAACTTTCGCTGAGAAGTTTTCTATATAGAAAATTTCTCAACTTTCGCTGAGAAGTTTTCTATATAGAAAATTTCTCAACTTTCGCTGAGAAGTTTTCTATATAGAAAATTTCTCAATTTTCGCTGAGAAGTTTTCTATTAAGAAAATTTCTCAATTTTCGCTGAGAAGTTTTCTATATAGAAAATTTCTCAATTTTCGCTGAGAAGTTTTCTATATAGAAAATTTCTCAATTTTCGCTGAGAAGTTTTCTATATAGAAAATTTCTCAATTTTCGCTGAGAAGTTTTCTATATAGAAAATTTCTCAATTTTCGCTGAGAAGTTTTCTATATAGAAAATTTCTCAATTTTCGCTGAGAAGTTTTCTATTAAGAAAATTTCTCAATTTCGCTGAGAAGTTTTCTATTAAGAAAATTTCTCAATTTTCGCTGAGAAGTTTTCTATTAAGAAAATTTCTCAATTTTCGTTGAGAAGTTTTCTATATAGAAAATTTCTCAATTTTCGCTGAGAAGTTTTCTATATAGAAAATTTCTCAATTTTCGCTGAGAAGTTTTCTATATAGAACATTTCTCAATTTTCGCTGAGAAGTTTTCTATATAGAACATTTCTCAATTTTCGCTGAGAAGTTTTCTATATAGAACATTTCTCAATTTTCGCTGAGAAGTTTTCTATATAGAACATTTCTCAATTTTCGCTGAGAAGTTTTCTAAATAGAACATTTCTCAATTTTCGCTGAGAAGTTTTCTATTAAGAAAATTTCTCAATTTTCGATGAGAACTTTTCTATAAAAAGTTATTTTTAGAAACTTTCTTCTTTTTACTGTAAAATGTTTCTTGGGTTATTGTATTTTAAATACATGTGCGGAAAGAATCTCTCTCTCTTTCACCCTTCACTTCAACATAAAAACAAAATGTAATAATTAAATTAAATTTATAGAAATGTTTTAGCTTAATTCAGCATACAAACATTTTTGAAATTCCTGCATTAGTGTCATATTTTTTTTTGGCGTAAATAGCAAAAAGTAATAAATTAAAAACTGAGAAAAGCAGAGGATGGAAAGAGCATCACAAATTTAATTGTCTAAAAATAAAATCTTTATTTAATTACTAAAAGTGAAATTAATGTTTTTACAAACGTTGGCATTACTGTCGCTCTGTTTTATTTTTTGAAGGTGAACTGATGACTGACTGACGCAAAACAGCTGCTTTTGGTAGCCGTTTGGTATGAAAATAGTTGGAGGATTTTAAAGTAACAAAATTAAAAAAAAATAAAAAATAAAAAAGATTTATGTTGAGCAATTTAAAGTGAAATTTTATATTTATAAATGAATTAAACGACTTAATGACAGAGATATTTTGAAAATGTTAATAACAGTTTCCGTTGTAGTAGAATGAATGTTATTTTAATTATAAATAATTAAATTGTGATACAAGAAATATTCCTTTTTCGCTGATTAAAGCACAAGAGGTTTAATTATTAAACATAATGTTAATTATTTATATTTGATATGAATTAAATCAGAAACCAAAATGATTAATAGTAATTTGAAAATTTCATTACAATAATTATTAATCATACGCCCCCTATGAGTACTCCTTCAATTTACTTTGTATTTGAAATTTTGTTGCTAAGTGTTTCCTCTTCCACTGTTTTATTATTCATTTGTTATAAATCATAAATATTTTATCTTTAAAAAATTAATGTCTGAAAAAATTCTCATAAATTTTAACTGGACCTTGATTAATAGTTTCTGTTCATTTTAATCTAGAATATCGGTTAAACTAGATAAATGAATATAATTTGTGTTTGTTAAAAGCCAAATAAATTAATATGCCAAATAAACGAGGTATAAGAGACAATAACTCATTTTTAATGTCACATGTATTTATAGAAGTAATTTCTTTTTTAAGAGAAAACCCTGAAGTACTGGGAAAAATGTATGTGGGTATTAAATATATAAGAGAATTTTCTTTAGGAAAATCCCTAATTTATAAGAGAAGAGAATTTTCTTTAGAAAATTTCTCTTTCTTATAAGGGAGTTTATAGTAAATAGAATATTTAATAGAAATAAGAGAAATATCCTTTTGAAAGTTTCTCTAGAAGCAAGGAAAATATTCTATTGAAAACTTATCTAGATGCAAGAGTAAAAAGAAAAATTTTCTATAGAACATTTCTTTTGAAATAAGAAAATTTTCTATAGAACACTTCACCAGAAATTTTCTACTTTTTTAGAAATAAGAGAAATTTTCTATATCTCTTGAAATAAGAGAAATTTTCTATAGAAAACTTCTCTTGAAATAAGAGAAATTTTCTATAGAAAACTTCTCTTGAAATAAGAGAAATTTTCTATAGAAAACTTCTCTTGAAATAAGAGAAATCTTCTATATAAAACTTCTCTTGAAATAAGAGAAATTTTCTACAGAAAACTTCTCTTGAAATAAGAGAAATTTTCTATAGAAAACTTCTCTTGAAATAAGAGAAATTTTCTATAGAAAACTTCTCTTGAAATAAGAGAAATTTTCTATAGAAAACTTCTCTTGAAATAAGAGAAATTTTCTATAGAAAACTTCTCTTGAAATAAGAGAAATTTTCTATAGAAAACTTCTCTTGAAATAAGAGAAATTTTCTATAGAAAACTTCTCTTGAAATAAGAGAAATTTTCTATAGAAAACTTCTCTTGAAATAAGAGAAATTTTCTATAGAAAACTTCTCTTGAAATAAGAGAAATTTTCTATAGAAAACTTCTCTTGAAATAAGAGAAATTTTCTATAGAAAACTTCTCTTGAAATAAGAGAAATTTTCTATAGAAAACTTCTCTTGAAATAAGAGAAATTTTCTATAGAAAACTTCTCTTGAAATAAGAGAAATTTTCTATAGAAAACTTCTCTTGAAATAAGAGAAATTTTCTATAGAAAACTTCTCTTGAAATAAGAGAAATTTTCTATAGAAAACTTCTCTAGAAATAAGAGAAACTTTCCATAGAAAATTTCTATAGAAATAAGAGAAATTTTCTGTAGAAAACTTCTCTACAAAATGTTTGCCAAAACAATTTTCTGTAAAAACATTTAAAAAAAGAAAGCTTTTCCTTAATTGATACTTTTAAAGGATTTTTTTTTTTGCGTGAAAGAAGATTTAAGCTTAACAGAACTGTGGGGCTTTAAACGAATTTTTTATTGTTGTATTTTAAACCAACATACAGATCATTGAGGAAAATAAAAGTGCAATGGTAGTTTTGCTGCGTTAGTTGAAATTAGTTTTGTGCCTTTATATCTTTAAAATTTCTCTCGTTAGTTTCTACTTTCTTCGATTAATATTTAATTAAAACTGTAGACGATTCATAATTGATTTTTAAATTTTATTCATAAATTTTGAAATCTATTTAAATTCTACATTAATAGTAAAAGTTTGAATATTATTAAAAATTTTGATTTTTTTTTTAAATGCTGATTTGGGTTTTTTTTATCACATTTTCTAAACAAAAATAAATTCAAAACAAAATATGAAATATTATTTTTGGTTAAGAACTCTCTGGATTTCTACTGAGTCCTTAACCAATCCCAATTTTTTTTTTATTCTTCATTTCAGAAACATAACTCATCTATTAGTTTCTTTGTCTACACTCTTCCATCAATCACCAGCAGCAAATTTACGTTTATCTTATTTAGTTTCGTTTCATTTCGTTCTCTACAACAAATTTTATATAACTACAAACTGAAAGATCCTGAAATATGAACACAATGAAAGAAAAAACAATAAAACTCTCTTTCCACTTCTCCTTCGCTTTCTTCTCTAAATTTCTCTTGAATTGTTACAATCTATTTTATGTTTTCCTCCTGTCTTTACATAGTTTAAAATCTATGTGTATGTGAGTTTACTATGTTTACGTTTATGAGTTAGTGCGGGAGAGTGTTGGTTTCATTTCCTGTTTCCATGGATGCTGCTACTGCTTACTAAGCTTAAGGGCTAAAGATTTTGCATTGTAATTCTTGAATTTATAAGGAGAATTTTCAATTTATGTATGCAAAATAGAAATTTAATTATTTTTTCCTTAGTTTACAATTTTTTCTATTGTAATTTGTTATTTATATGCAACAAAATATTTTAATAAATTTTAATAAAATTTTATTCTTGTTTTAAAACAATTTTGTTGTAAATTGCTAAATGGAAATAAACTAAGTCATCCAAAACTCCTTTAGAAATAAGAGAAACCTCTCAAAATGTAAAAATTACTCTATGGAGAATTTCGATGAAATAAGATATATTTTCTATAGAAAATTTTCTAGAAATATTCTACAAAAGGTTCCTTACAAATAATAAAAAATTTCTGTTGAAAATTTCTCTAGAAATAAAAAAATATTTTGTAGAAAATTTATCTAGAAAAAAATACATTTTCTATAGAAAACTTCTGAAGTAATAAGCGAAATTTTCTATGGAAAACTTCTCTAAAAATAAGAGACATTTTCTGTAGAACAATTCTCTAGAAACAAGTGAATTTTTTATAGATAACTTCTCTAGAAATAAAAACTTTACTGAAATCATTTCTCTTAAAATAGGTGAAATTTTGTAGAGAAGACTTCTCCCGAAGTAAGAGACTGATTTGAAAATTTGTGTGTATCTTAAACGTCCTAATTTTCAAATAATTGCTAAAAATAAAGTACTTTGTTCTTAATCATAATCTTGTGACATTTTAAGTCTCATTTATTTCATTATTTCTTTTTTTTTTTAAATCGACAATAAAAAACGAAATATCTAAGTAGACTTTTGGGAGTTGAAAATTCACTTTAATAGTGAAATACATATTTTTGTGTCACCATCATGGGAAAAGTTAAAATTTTTCTGTAACGAGTTTTTGAACTGTTTATCGATATTAAAGTTTGATATTGGAAACAAAAATTTTACTTTTACTCGTGTTTATAAAAAAAAACAACTCTTGAAAAAAATTACAAGAATAATACAACAAATATTATCATTCCGAAAAAAAATGAAAAAAGAAGAAGAGAAGTAGTAAAAGTTGTAAAAGATTTCTGGCAAAAATGTAGCTAAAACAAACTTTAGATTGTAAGTTTTTTTTTTAGGGAACAATATTTTTTCTATATTCAAACTTTCATCAAAAATAAAATATAAAAGTTTGACTATTAAAGTTGCCATGAAAGAAACTGGAAAAATAAAAAGCGAAATGTTTAAAATTTATAATTTATAAGATACAAACTTCATAAGAAAATAGAGACCAAATGTCGTGAATAATAGAACAACTGTAGCAATAACAAAGGAGAGAAAATTATTTAATAAAAATTTCTCTTAATTGGAGAGAATTTTTCTATAGAAAATTTCTCTTATTTGGAGAGAATTTTTCTATAGAAAATTTCTCTTATTTGGAGAGAATTTTTCTATAGAAAATTTCTCTTATTTGGAGAGAATTTTTCTATAGAAAATTTCTCTTATTTGGAGAGAATTTTTCTATAGAAAATTTCTCTTATTTGGAGAGAATTTTTCTATAGAAAATTTCTCTTATTTGGAGAGAATTTTTCTATAGAAAATTTCTCTTATTTGGAGAGAATTTTTCTATAGAAAATTTCTCTTATTTGGAGAGAATTTTTCTATAGAAAATTTCTCTTGAAGAAAACTCATATTATAGATCGAATCCAATAAATTGCAAAAGAATAAAGTTCCATTTTAATGGAGAAAATACTCACAAAAATAAACTTAAATAAGGATATTAAAAGATAAATTTAAAGCCCTGAATTAATCATTTTCTTTTAAACATTTTCCAAAAAAAAATCGTTGAAATTTATTGAAACCTTTTAAAGATGAATTTCTTTTTTGAAATTCTTTAAACCAAAATTAATATTAATTACGTTCAATTTTCAAATTTTAACCCAAATAATATTTGTAATAAAATCACAAATATTTAAATAATACAAATTGAAATTAGTTAAATTCAATTCTTCAAAAACAAACACACAAATATCAACCAAATAAAAGTTCATAAAAATTAATTAAAATTTCAATCAGTTCAACACACAAAAATGAAACATTTTTTTGGCAAACATTTGTTTAATATATTCATGATATAAATATTTAAATAAATATATTTTATTACATTTAACTAAATAAATTAATATAAAATTTATCAAAAACCCTCTAAAAACATACAACAAAACTGTATTTATTTGTAACCAAAAATCCAAAAGGAGCAAAATAATAAATTCTACCTAAAGGCCATTTAATCAAGATTTATTTGATTAATATTCTCTCTCTCTCTCTCTTTCTGTCAAAACAACAAATTTATTATATTTAAATAAACATATTTTGCATATAATAATGTAACGTAATATTACACACAAGTACACACACATACACAAGAAATACCATAATTTTCCACAAAATTTTACCCCTGAATGATTTTTCATAATGTCCACACATACAGACAAAATATATTTGAAGTAAAAAATATTAAATTTCAATACTGATTATAAGATAAATAAAAGAGAAATTGTTTATAGAAAACTTCTCTAGAAGAAAGGGAAATTTTCCAGAGAGAACTTCTACACAAGAAATTTTTTATATAAAACTTCTCTAGAAATAAGAGACATTTTTGTATAGAAAACTTCTCTAGAAATAAGAGGCATTTTCTATATAAAACTTCTCTGGAAACAAGAGACATTTTCTATAGAAATACTTCTCTAGAAATAAGAGAAATTTTCTATAGAAAAACTTCTCTAGAAATAAGAGAAATTTTCTATAGAAAAACTTCTCTAGAAATAAGAGAAATTTTCTGTAGAAAAACTTCTCTAGAAATAAGAGAAATTTTCTATAGAAAAACTTCTCTAGAAATAAGAGAAATTTTCTATAGAAAAACTTCTCTAGAAATAAGAGAAATTTTCTATAGAAAAACTTCTCTAGAAATAAGAGAAATTTTCTATAGAAAAACTTCTCTAGAAATAAGAGAAATTTTCTATAGAAAAACTTCTCTAGAAATAAGAGAAATTTTCTATAGAAAAACTTCTCTAGAAATAAGAGAAATTTTCTATAGAAAAACTTCTCTAGAAATAAGAGAAATTTTCTATAAAAAAGCTTCTCTAGAAGTAAGAGAAATTTTCTATAGAAAATTTATCTAGAAATAAGAAAACATTTTCTATATAGAAAATTTCTCTAGAAGTCAGAAAATATTTTTGTTAATCCAAACTGGCAACGGGGGTAACAATGCACACATTCACATATAAGTACAAGATTCATTCTGTATTTACGGTGTTATAATTTCAAAAAATAAATTCTTTCATTCATTCAGTTCATTTGTAAAGTTAACTATTTATAGAATTTCATACATATTTATTGCTTTCTTACGTCTTCTATTCTTGTTTCTATTTTTTTTTTTTTGCATTTTCACATTTTTAGTTAACAACATTTTCATTTTGCCTAAAACTACATTTGACATTTTCAATTGACATTTAAGTTGGCATAGAAATTCACAACTTATTGAAAATTCAAACCAAATAATAACAAAAACAACAAGAAAATCTATCGAACCAACCGGCTGACTGTCAAACAACTAACAATTTTCTAGCAACTTATTCCCGCAACATCAAGACTCATTTTGTTTCTACTCACACATTCACATATACATGACACATGCTCACACTTACACACAAGTTTATGGAAAGTTCAATCAGAGAATTTGAAAATGTATTTTGTATTTTTAATACCAGAAAATATTTATTTTTATATTTGTATTAGTAAGTGTGAGAGTGTGTGTGTGAGAGAGAGAGAGTTAAAAGTATGAGGTTGTGGGTGGTTGTATTATGAAATTTTTCTTGATTGTTAATAAAAGTATTTTTTTTTGTTTGTTCTCAACGTCTAGAAATCATCAAGTAATTTTAAGCAATTTCATGAATTTCAAATGAAAATTTGTACAAAATATAATGGGATTTTCTATTTTCAACTAATTTGTAGAGAAGAAAAGAAAATTTAAAAATGCCTTGAAGTTAATATAGATTTTTACAAAATGAAGAAATATTGATAAAATAGAAATTTTTCAGTAATTTTGAGGTTTTTTTCTAAAAAAAAAAAAATAAACTCAAAGAATTTCTCTTTAAAACCGAAAATTTAATTTATTATTTTTTTTTTTTATTTTCTCAAAACAATTTAACCTCAAATAATCAATTATTGTAGACATTTTTAATTTCAACTTATTGCTCTCACTACATACATTCACCTGTTTTCACCCAGTTGTCACACACTTCTTTAATATCGTGTGAGTTTTTCTTTTTCGTTTTTCTCATTTTTCCCCAGATAAAAAGTTCTAACGAAAAATTAATTATAATTAATAATAAATGAGACTTATTTCCTGAAAGTAAAAAATAAAGGAGTTTTACTCATCTGACGTAATTTATAAGACTAAAAGTGTAAATATTTTTCAAATTAAACTTCTGACTTCTTCAAAACAAATCGAATCGATAATGGATTACAATAACTTTTAGTTTGATAGAAAAGCAATTTCTATAGAAATTTTCTCTTAAAGAAAGAGACAAAATGTCTATAAAAATTTTTCTCTTAAAGAAAGAGACAATATTTCTATAGAAATTTTCTCTTAAAGAAAGAGACAAAATTTTATAGAAGTTTTCTCTTAAAGAAAGAGACAAAATTTCTATAGAAATTTTCTCTTAAAGAAAGAGACAAAATGTCTATAGAAATTTTCTCTTAAAGAAAGATACAAAATGTCTATAGAAATTTTCTCTTAAAGAAAGAGACAAAATGACTATAGAAATTTTCTCTTAAAGAAAGAGAAGAGTCTATAGAAATTTTCTCTTAAAGAAAGAGACAAAATGTCTAAAGAAATTTTCTCTTAAAGAAAGAGGCAAAATGTCTATAGAAATTTTCTCTTAAAGAAAGAAACAAAATGTCTATAGAAATTTTCTCTCAAAGAAAGAGAAAAAATGTCTATAGAAATTTTCTCTCAAAGAAAGAGAAAAAATTTCTATGGAAATTTTCTCTTAAAGAATGAGACAAAATTTCTATTGAAAATTTTTCTCTTAAAGAAAGAGACAAAATTTCTATAGAAAATTTTTCTCTTAAAAAAAGAGACAAAATTTCTATAGAAAATTTTTCTCTTAAAGAAATAGACAAAATTTCTATAGAAAATTTTTCTCTTAAAGAAATAGACAAAATTTCTATAGAAAATTTTTCTCTTAAAGAAATAGACAAAATTTCTATAGAAAATTTTTCTCTCAAAGAAAGTTAAAAAATTTCTATAGAAATTTTCTCTTAAAGAAAGAAACAAAATTTTCTATAGAAAATTTTTCTCTTAAAAAAAGAAACAAAATTTCTATAGAAACTTTTTCTCTTAAAGAAAGAAACAAAATTTATATAGAAAATTTTTCTCTTAAAGAAAGAGACAAAATTTCTATGGAAACTTTTTCTCTTAAAGAAAGAGACAAAATTTCTATAGAAACTTTTTCTCTTAAAGACAGAGACAAAATTTCTATAGAAACTTTTTCTCTTAAAGAAAGAGACAAAATTTTTATAGACAATTTTTCTCTTAAAGAAAGAGACAAAATTTCTATAGCCAATTTTTCTCTTAAAGAAAGACACAAAATTTCTATAGAAATTTTCTCTTAAAGAAAGAGACAAAATTTCTATAAAAATTTTTCTCTTAAAGAAAGAGACAAAATTTCTATAAAAATTTTTCTCTTAAAGAAAGAGAAAAAATTTCTATAAAAATTTTTCTCTTAAAGAAAGAGAAAAAATTTCTATAAAAATTTTTCTCTTAAAGAAAGAGAAAAAATTTCTATAAAAATTTTTCTCTTAAAGAAAGAGAAAAAATTTCTATAGAAATTATTTCTCTTAAAGAAAGAGAAAAAATTTCTATAGAAATTATTTCTCTTAAAGAAAGAGAAAAAATTTCTATAGAAATTATTTCTCTTAAAGAAATAGACAAAATTTCTATAGAAATTTTCTCTTAAAGAAAGAGACAAAATTTCTGTAGAAATAAAAGAAAATTACAAAGAAAATTCTTTTCCTTAAAATAGACAAAATTTCCACAGAAAATTTTTCTTAAACATTTGAAATATTTTCCCCTGAAAATAAGTTTAAATCGAGCTTAAACAATTGTATAATCTGGATTATTATATTTATGCTTTAATTATTTTTCAATTCCTAAAAAGATCCCATGTGCCTGCTTTTCCAGATGACTTATTAAATACAAACATTTTGAAATTCTTCCTTTCATTCTTTTTCCACATTTTTTCTTTATATTATTTCTGCAGTTTAAAACTGTGCTTCATACCTCTATTTTATAACACCCTAAGGG
>PYHX02000506.1:0-21021 GCA_004302925.2 Cochliomyia hominivorax
GATATATAGACAACTTTATAGTCTTCATTATAAACTATTCTGTAGTCTATTACTATAAGCTATACATTAGTTTATACTCTAAACCTTAGACATGTTTATAATCTTAACTATAGACTAGTTTATAGTCTAAACTATATACTAATTAATAGTCTGAACTATAAACCAGTTTATATTCCAAACTATATGAGTATGTAGTCTCATCTATAGGCTAGTTTATAGTTGCAAACATAGACAAGTTTATAATCTAGACTGTAGACTTGTTTAATATGTAAACTATAAAGCAGTTTATAGTAGGGACTACTTTATAGTCCCTACTATAAACAACTTTATAGTCTCGACTATGAACAAGCTTATAGTCTCAATTGTTGACTTGTTTGTAGACTATAGATGTGGTTATAACTTCGCCTATAGACTATTTTATAACCTCAATTGTAATAGTCTCGACTTTAGACTAGTTTATTGTCTCGACTGGTTTATAGTTTATAGTCAGTTTCTAGTTTGTAGCCTAAATAGCTAAAGAATTCTAAGTATTTACCTAAAAATATTGTTGTTCTTAGTTTTTTTAATTAATTTTAATTTAAATTAGTTTAAACTAAAATATTAAATAAATTTTTTAGATTACAGTCGAAGCAAAACAAATTAACCTAAATAAATATTGAAATCTTTTGGAAAAAAACTGTATTTACAAAATTTTATCTGCAACAAAGAAAAAAACTTAAAAAAATGTATGTCATAAACATAAATTTAATTACAACTACGAAAATAGCACTCACAAAAATTCCCTAAAAAATATAATTAAAAGCAAAAAGTACATAAATTTGTTAAACAAATTTTACTTAACAAAATTAACAAACAAAAAAAAAGAGATAAATTAAAATTAACGCATAAAAACTGGAAAGAAACGTTAATTATTTACAATTATTTCCAAAAAAACTATAAAAATTTATGTAAAATTGTGGTAAAAAAAGAGATAAATGTACTGAAATTAATTCACACTTGTCATTTTGAGGTTAGTTTTTTTTGTGGCTATAAAACTTGACACTTTGCTGTCACTGTCACATAGTGATTTCATTTAAATGTTTCATGTCACACTACCAAAAAATAAAACAAAAATATTTAGTTAAATTAAAAAAAAGTGACCTTGTGTTCAGTTTTTATTTCAATATTTTTTAAATTGTATGACGTATTTCCCTTCAAAACTATTGAAATAGTTAAAGTATTTTATGAGTTTGGTTTTTCTTAAAATTAAAATTAAAAATAAAATAAAAATTAACTTAAATTACATTGAAATATTGCAATTTTATGTGCACTACAAAATACTCTGAAAAATAGCACGTTTCGTTTTTATAGTCTAATTTCAGTAATAAAATCTTAAAGTTTTGAAAAAAAAAGATTTTTTGAAATAATTTTTTGAAATAAAAACAATTAAAAGAAGAATACGGCGATTTTAAAAATGAATAAAAACCATTGCAAAATTGCAGCTATAAACTAATCTATAATTAAGACTATAAAATAGTCTACAGAAGAGTCCAAAAACTTGACTCTAAATAAGACTCTGAAATAGTCTCAAACTAGTTGCTAGACAAAATAAATAAACTTGTATTTAGATAAGATAAACTAGTCAAGTGTTGAGACTAATAACTAGTCATTAGCTGACACTATAAACTGGTCGAAAAATGAGTCTAAACTGCAACTGAGAATATGAAACATTATTAAGAAAACTAGTCTATGATTTAAGTTGTATACTAGTCTGTGGTTGAATATTAGAACTAGTCTAAAATAAAGTCTATTGTTGTGGCCATAAACTAGACTATAATCCAATCAAAGGTTGTCCCTATAAACTTGTTTATAATTGCGATTTGAAAATAGTCTTTAGTTGAGACTATAAACTTATGTACAGATGAGATAATAAATAAGTCTATAATTGAGATTATATATAGTAGTATATAGTTAAAACTATGAACTAGACTATAGTTGGGACTACAAGCAATTTTGGACTTTAAAATAGACTATAAACTATTCTACAGTTTAGACTATAAACTTATCTACAGTTTGGACTATAAAATAGTCTATAGTTTAGACTATAAATTAGTAAGGAGTTGAGGCAATAAACTAGTCTATAAATGAAACTATAAACTAGTCTACGGTTGAGTCTTAAACTATTCTGTAGTTAACTTGATAAACTAATCTACAGTTGAGATAATACACTGGTGTATAGCTGAATGAGTAAACTAGTCTACAATTAAAATAAATAATAAAAAAGTTGATAGCTGAGATGATAAAATATTCCATAGTTTAAACTATAAACTAGCCTCTTGTTGAGACTATAAACTAGTCCAGACTATAAACTATAAACTAGTTTATAATTAAAACTATAAACTTGTCTCTAATTAAGACTATAAAGTAGTCTATAGATGAAACAATAAATTAATCTTTAATTAAGACTGTAAAAAAGTTTTTTTTGAGACTATAAACTAGTCTATACTGGAGACTATATACAATAAACTAGTCTACATTTGATACTTTAAACTAGTCTAAAGTTAAGACTATAAATTATTATGTTAATGAGACTATGGATAATACTATGAACTATAAACTAAGTATAATATAGGAGACTATAAACTTGTCTCCAGAACTAGAATAGTCTCTTGTTGAGACTATAAACTATTCTAGACTATAAACTATAATTAAAACTATAAACTTGTCTATACTATATAGACTGTAGTATAATCTTATGTTCGAACTATAAAATAGTCTATACTTGAGACTATATACAATACACTAGTCTACATTTGATACCATAAACTAGTCTAAAGTTGAGACTATAAATTATTCTATTAATTCGACTAAGTTTAATACTATAAATGAACTATAAACTAAGGATAATATAAAAGACTATATACTAGTCTATAGATGAGGCTATAAAGTAGTCCATTGTTAAGACTATAAACAAGTCGAAAATTGAGACTATAAACTGGTCTAAAGTAAGACTATAAAATTATTCTGTTTATGCCTTAAAATCGTGATTTCGAAATTTAATTTCGAATACTTGTTTTCTAACTTTATATCTTTAAAATGTCATTAGTTGTTGTTTTAAGGGATTTCAATTCCATTAAATTAATTTTCAGCCATTTTTTGCTTTATTAAGCTTTTTACATTGTGGCTTTCGCATGGCACCAGTATTTATTTTGCAAAAAAAAAGCATTTAAACCTTTTTGTCTCTAAGACAATTTTAATTTGTATTTTTTACATGAGGGTTTTTTATTGGATTTGATATTGCTGTTGTTGTTGTTTTAGTATTATCGCATTTAAAGCCAAGGTTAAATTTGATTTTATGACCTACAATTTGAATATGTTTTTGATTTTATTTAAATAAAATTTAAAAAGTGTTTTTTTTTCAAAAATGCGGAAGATTAATTGAATAAAATTAAAATTTTAAGAAAAATGAGGAAAATGACCACAATTGTGGTTAAAGCGACAATATGCTGAAAATTAAATGAAAACGTTTTTCAAATCATCAATTTAAGTAAGTTTGTTGTCTGTTGTTGACACGCTTATTACCACTATAATTGAGAGAGCTCAATGAAATTTGGTCCGAGTATTTGTTAAAGTCCTGAGAAGTTTCCTATTTAAAATCAGCAAAATCGGTGAAGTATATTAAAAGATATAGACCGATATCTGAGGCCACCTCTTAATTTAAGCAGCAAACTTTTTTAAAATTGTCAATTCTAAATCGATAAATTTGAACAACATTATGACTCTATATGTACTTCATTACCATGCCAAAAATTATCAAAATCGGTTCAGTAGCAAAAAAAATTATAGCCAGAAATATAACTAATTTCATGACTCATTAAGTGTTTCGTATTATATTTAAGAACAACATTTTTATATTGTATAACTCTGTGAGTGTATGTGTGAGTGTGTAAGTACAAACATAACCTATTTACCTCCCATGCACTTGTGGCGGATTGTATTGAAGATTCAGCATAGCCGAATGTAGCATTCTAACTTCTTTTTTAATTTTATATCAAAATTTTTTAATTAAAATTCTTTTCAAAACTTTTTATTTATTTTTGATTATTTTAAACTGTTTTCATATGCCAACATTCTCTTTTAAATCGTGTATTAAAATCTAAACACGATTTAAAAAATGTCACTTTCAAAAAGTAACGTTTTTTAAATTAAATTCATTTCAAACAATTTCAAAAATGTCAAATATTTATTTTGATTTTCAAAAACTTTTATGGCATAAAATAAACCAAAAAAATGCTCTATATTTATTTGAAAATCAAATATATAAAAAATTGAAAATCCAATACAAAATCGTGTGTGACCCATTTTAGCCAAAAAAATTAACAGAGCTTTTGAAAACCCCCCCTCCCTTTCAAAAGTAAAAACAAAAAAAATCGAAAACTAAAAATATCATAATCGACTGGTCAAAAAACTTAAACACTAAATGTCAATTGTTGGAAAAACGTGCCTTAAATAATAATTGAATCGACGGGAAAATAATAAAAATTTTGGTCTCAACGTAATAAAATCCAAATAACAACAAATTAAATGAATAAAAAATTAAAAAATGGTCTTCAAAACAACTAAATTTAAAGTGCTAATTCTGCATAAATATTCAATTCATTAATAAATTACAAAATCTAAACAGAAAAAAACCTCAAATAAAATTGTTTTAACGATAAAATAAGAATAATGTTATTAAGTCGAAATCATATTGAAAACGTTAATTATAATAAAAACATTTTAAATTACAAGATATTTAAAGAAAAGTCATAAATTGACGCCAAAATAGTTTATAGTCTCGACTACAAACTAGTTTACAGTCTTAACTAATAACGGCTTTATTGTCGCCATCGATTACTACTGAATAATCTTAACTATAAACTTATTTATTGTCTCTTCTATAGACTAGTTTATAGTCTCTTCTATAGACTAGTTTATAGTCTCTTCTATAGACTAGTTTATAGTCTCTTCTATAGACTAGTTTATAGTCTCTTCTATAGACTAGTTTATAGTCTCTTCTATAGACTAGTTTATAGTCTCTTCTATAGACTAGTTTATAGTCTCTTCTATAGACTAGTTTATAGTCTCTTCTATAGACTAGTTTATAGTCTCTTCTATAGACTAGTTTATAGTCTCTTCTATAGACTAGTTTATAGTCTCTTCTATAGACTAGTTTATAGTCTCTTCTATAGACTAGTTTATAGTCTCTTCTATAGACTAGTTTATAGTCTCTTCTATAGACTAGTTTATAGTCTCTTCTATAGACTAGTTTATAGTCTCTTCTATAGACTAGTTTATAGTCTCCTCTATAGACTAGTTTATATTCTCCTCCATAGACTAGTTTATATTCTCCTCTATAGACTCCTCTATAGACTAGTTTAAACTATAAACTGTTTTATAGTCTCAACTGCAGACAAGATTTTATGCACTACTATGGACCAGTTTATAGTCTTCTTTATAAAGTACTTTATAGTCTTATCTATTATTAGCCTCTTCTGTGGATTAGTTTATTGTAGAGTTAAAATTTGTCCGTTTTATAGCAAATTTTTTATTATTTTTCTTATAAAGCTTATATTGCATATTTTTGCTTAGAAAGCTTTCTAAAGTTATTTCTTAAAATCCCTTTTCTTACTTTATTGAATTATTATATAATTTTCATTAAAACGAGATAAAAATATTATAAATTCATAAGAGAATATTTTTGCTTAAAATGCTTTTTAATTTTAAGCTCAATTAGTAAGGAAAATAAAGCATATTTTTTGATAAAAATTAATTTTAAAGAAAATTACGTATTGTTATTGGTAAAATTATTTAATTTTCATTAAGTGTATTTGAAGAAATCATAACTTCATAACTTGAAGAAATCATAATCATAACTTAAGCTTTTTTGGCATATTTTTGCATAAAAAGCTTATTTGAATTTTAAGTCTTATTATTAAGAAACTTTGTTGTTTAACATAATATAGCACAATTGTTATTTTTTAATTGAATTTGTGAAAAATTAACATAAATTTTTAAAAGCATATTTTGCTTAAAAAAGCATATTTTTGCTTAAAAAAGCTTATTTCCCTACAAAAGCTATTTGTGAAAGAAACAAGCTCTTATTTTAATATGCTTAGAAATTTTTTCCTTTTCTTAAAACAATTTAATGGAAAATCTCCAATTTTGGGATCCCCCTAATTTTTTTTCATTTAGAGAATTTCCTAACAAATTTTCTTGTCATGTTTTACATGAGATATTAAACAGAGAGATATCAGTTTACTTTATTAAAATTTTAAGTTGTTTAACAAATGTTTTTTGTTTTTGTTTTTGCTTTGTCTTTATTTACCTTAATTTTGCTGACACTTAATGCTGAAATCATATTATTATCTACCAAAAAGCAGAAAAATAAGATTCGGTCATAAAATCTTAGAGATAATGAAACCTTAAGACATAGACTAGAATCTAATGAACAGAAAAAAAGTCAGTTTTCATAAGTATCAGATGACTTTGTCAGATAATAGAAGACTTTAATTAAAAAAAATATGGAAAACAACTTTAATGAGAGTTTTAGGGAATAAAAGAAGAAAACTTTAAACTTAAAAAAAATTCTAGAGAATTTTTTAAATCTTTTTAAATTAAATAAAATTAAAAACCTTTAAAAGTTTAATTTTAAACAACTTCTCCCTTTAATTGTTATGACTTTGAAAAAAGACTTTTTATGATTGATAGATAATCTCTCATCATTTAGATCTTAAAAGTCTTTATTACATTTAAACATTTAAAGGTCTTATGGACTCAGACTCTCCTTTAAGCCTTTTAGCTTGTACGAAAGAAAAAAAAATCCGCAATAATAGTTATTTTAGTCTTATAACTTTAAAAATGGGTTTGGCCATAATATTTTATTTTATTATTTGTTTTTTTTAGCTTAAACCAAGTTTAGACTTTAAATACTTGTTCACCCATAAAACCTATAAAAATCATAATATTTTTTTCTTAAATGAAAGTTGTCTTTAATATAAGATTTTGTTAGGAAAACAACTAAAAATAAATAATAATAAAATAAATATGCCTGACTGACTGCTGACCCTGGTAAATAGGAATTGATTTGAATTTGTTTAACTTTAACTACAATTTTTATCTCTTTTTTTAGAATTTAACATAAAATTTGTAATAAAAAAATCATAATAAATAATTTATTTTAATAGTTTGTTTATTAAAAGAAATAATAGTTTATTATTTTCTTAATAGTTTATTTTTCATAATAAAAGATTAAGATTAAGGGTCAGCTAAGAAGAAGAAAATAAGAAAATATGAGAAATAATATTTAGACATAAATAAAAAAGGTGGGAGTTTGAAAAAAAGTTAATAAAAAGATTTTAAAACTATTGAGTTATATGAGAGATTAATAGCCTTTTTGTAGCAAATTATTGTTTATAGAGTGGTCTGTAATATGGACTATTATTTAGTCTAAAGACAAATTTACAAAGGGAATATAAACAAGTCTAAAATCAGGCGATAAACGAAACTATAAATTAAATTTGAAACAAGACTAAAATATTGTCTAAAGACGAAACTATAAATTACCCTACAAACTCTGAAATAAGCTTTACAAAAGATACTGCAAACTCTCCTACTACTCAGACTATTAACTGGTATACACATGAGACCATAATCTTGCCTACAGGTAAGACTTTAAGGAGAATACAAATTAGTAAATAAACAAGACTGTTAAATAGTTTATAGATTAAATACGGACTATAAACTAATATATAAACGAGACAATAAACTTATCTATAGAATAGACTACATACTAATAAAAGAGCCTATAAACTAGTCCATAGATGAGACTATAAACTTGTCTATAGACGAGGTTATTCACTAGTCTATAAATGAAACTATTAAGTAGACTATAAGCTATAAGCTAAGGTAAAATGTAAGCTAATCTTTATACGATATTTTAAAGTTATATATAAACGAGACTATAAACTTATTTTTAAAATATGCTATAATCTAACAGAAGAGACTATAAACTTTTACATAGATGAGACTAAAAATCAGTCCATAGATGAGACTATAAACTAGTCTCTAGATGAGACTATAAAGTAGTCTCTAGATGAGACTATAAAGTAGTCTCTAGATGAGACTATAAAGTAGTCTCTAGATGAGACTATAAAGTAGTCTCTAGATGAGACTATAAACTAGTCTTTAGATGAGACTATAAAGTAGTCTCTAGATGAGACTATAAAGTAGTCTCTAGATGAGACTATAAAGTAGTCTCTAGATGAGACTATAAAGTAGTCTCTAGATGAGACTATAAACTAGTCTCTCGATGAGACTATAAACTAGTCTCTAGATGAGACTATAAACTAGTCTCTACATGAGTCTCTAGATGAGACTATAAACTAGTCTCTACATGAGTCTCTAGATGAGACTATAAACTAGTCTCTACATGAGTCTCTAGATGAGACTATAAACTAGTCTCTATATGAGACTATAAAATAGTCTCTATATGAGACTATAAACTAGTCTCTATATGAGACTATAAACTAGTCTCTATATGAGACTATAAACTAGTCTCTATATGAGACTATAAACTAGTCTCTATATGAGACTATAAACTAGTCTCTATATGAGACTATAAACTAGTCTCTATATGAGACTATAAACTAGTCTCTATATGAGACTATAAACTAGTCTCTATATGAGACTATAAACTAGTCTCTATATGAGACTATAAACTAGTCTCTAGATGAGACTATAAACTAGTCTCTAGATGAGACTATAAACTAGTCTCTAGATGAGACTATAAACTAGTCTCTAGATGAGACTATAAACTAGTCTCTAGATGAGACTATAAACTAGTCTCTAGATGAGACTAAAAACTAGTCTCTAGATGAGACTATAAACTAGTCTCTAGATGAGACTATAAACTAGTCTCTAGATGAGACTATAAACTAGTCTCTAGATGAGACTATAAACTAGTCTGTATGGACTAGTTTATATTTGTGAATTAGCCTATAAATAAGACTAAAGACTAGTCTATAGATAAGACTATAATCTTAACTTTACATTGGACTATTAACTATCTGTATTTGAAACTTATAACTAATTTATATATGGATCTATAAATTTGTTTATACTCTCTTCTAAACTAGTCTATAGAAGAGAGTATAAAATAGTCTATAGGTTAGACTAACGAAACTAGTCTGTAAATGAACTACAACCATAATTGAGACTAGTCCATAATTACAAATAAGACTATAAAGTAGTCTATAGATAAAACTACAAACTAATCTTAAGTCGGGTCTATGTACTGACTATAAATTTGTCTATTGATGAGACTAAAAACTCTTCTATAGCTAAGACTGTTAATTAATCTATAAGAGAGACTATAAACAAGGGTATATTTAAAAATATATATATATACCCTTGTTTATAATATATATATAATCTGTAGACTAGACTATGCAAATTTGATTAAAACAACTGTAAAACAAAAATATGATTTTTAAGCAAAAATATGCTTTTATGAAATAAATAATATTCTAATTAAATTTATAAAATTGTAAATTATATTATGTTGTTATCGCATTTACAAAACTTTATTAAAAAATTAATTTTCTTTCTTAAAAAGCCTTTTAAATCAAAAATATGCTTTTTAAGCAAAAATATGCTTTATTTAAATTCAAAATTTTCTGAAGCAAATTAGGAAATTTAAACAATTTCAACAATTTATAAACGAAAAATAAGCATTTTTCTTATAAAATGTTTCCTTTACGAAAATATGCCTTTTTAAGTAAAAATAAGTTTTTGAAAATGTATTTCCTTTAAGACAGATTATTAAAATTTTCTATAAACTATTTGTTGAATTAACAAATTTTTTATATATTTCAATTTATTTCTGTCTTATTTAAACAAGTGTTCCTAATATGGGTACTATTCCGTACTTTTAGGTTAATGATCGTGATAAAGGTTATATTTCTTTAAAGAACAAATATTTGTTTTTAATAAAATAACAATTTAAAATCTGTAACAGATGTAAAATCACATTAATAAGGGAATTTTTAAATAAATGGCGTTTTAAGCAAAAATAAGCCTTAAATGCTTTTTTGTGAAGAAAAACATTTTTTGCTTATTTTTGCAGAAAAGAATATTATTAAATTTTGATATCAAGTGTTTCAATATTAAAATTTCACCATAAAATATTCATATAACTAAAATATCGCTTTAATATGGAAATAAGCTTTATAAGCAAAAATATGCCTTCTCAAAAATTTATATTTTTGGACAATAATTAAAACTAATAGGCTTATATGGCTTTAAACTGAAAATATGCTTTATAAGCAAAAATATGCTCTTGCAAAAAATAATATTTTTGGGCTAGAAAAAATATGAAACATAATTTTTTAAAAACTAATATATTTTAATGTAAAAATTTTAGTCTTTTGCTAAGAAATATGACTTGGTTGTTAAAATATGCTTTATAAGCAAAAATATGCTTTCGCAAAAATTTATATTTTTGGTCAGGTAATAAACTAAATAAACTTATATATAGAAATTTATGCTTTATGGCTTTGAAATAGGCCTCTGAATCAAAAATAAGCTTTTTAAGCAAAAATATGCTCTCAGAAAAATTAATTTTTTGGAAGAATTTTACTTTAAATTTAAGTATTTATTACCTTTTAGTGTAAAATTTAAGTGTTTTGTAAGAAAATAAGTAAATTATATTTGATTTTACCTGAAATAAAGAAAAAAGCTTTAATTAGTAAACAAGTTGTTAAAAAGAGTTTAATTAAAAAACTTAATTTTATATAATTTTTTTGGCTTTAAGAAGCTTTAAATGCCGATTTATTTATCAAATTTTAATTAAATTATTTTTCTTTTCTTTTTCTATTTAACCAAAAACCTCCATTTCTTTATTGCTTAAATTGAAAATGACTATAAAATAATTTATATAATCTCTCACATTTGATTGTTTCAATAAGTTAAAAAAAAAAATATTCATCAATATTTCAATATTTGTCATTGTCAGCTTTTTTCATATTTTTGTCTATTTTATAACATCGATCAATGACTAAATTCTAACAATAGAAATGATGTTACCACAAATGGTAATGAGAGTATATTAAGTTTGTCATTCCGTTTGTAACGCTTAGGAGGAATCATTTAGTAGCACATAACGTATATGTATTCCTACATCAAATCAAAATCTGAGTCGATTGAGCTATGTTCGTCCGTTCACATCCACAATAATTGACAGAGCTTAATTAAATTTGGCCTGAGTATTTCTTAGAGTCCTGAGAAGTTTCTCCTTTAAAATCAGCAGAATCGGTTCAGTATATTAAAAGATATAGTTTGATATCGAAGGCAACCTCTAAGTTCAAGTAAAAAACTTCCGTTTAATTGTGTGAGTGTGTATGTACGAAACATAACGTTAATACTTCCCACACTTTTATGGTGGAGGGTATTGTTGATTCGTCATAGCCGAATATAACATTCTAACTTGTTTTTATTTATCATTATTGTTATAATTTTTGTATCACTCCAAAAAATTACACAATAATGTGAAATTGAAATTATTATCTTTTTTTTTTTTTTTTTTTTTGAGTGGAGGTTTTCTTATGTAAATTTTTGTCACTATTGTTAAAACGACTTTAATAGTAAATAAAAGACGAAAAATTCAAGACAAAAACTTAAAAAAACAACAACAAAAAATCTCTAAACTAATAAAAAATCGTTAAAACTGAAATAAATTAAAAAAAAAAAAATCAATAAAGTCGAAATCGAAAATGAAAGTCTTAAAAATCAGGAAATTAATTCAAATAAAGTCTTAAGATTCTTTTTGTTAAGAATTATAAATATTTTGGTATTTTAATAAAAAAGAGCTTTAATTGAAGAATAGCTTTAAATAAAGATAAATTCCATTTTGTAAATTAATTTGGAGCAAATAAAGAAAATAAGTAAATGAAGAAAATTTTAAAGAAGCTTAGGAAAAGGTTAATTGAAAAATAGAAGCTTATGAAAGCTTAAAGCTTTAAATTTTTGTTAAAAGTTTTTTAAAGAAAATATTTAAGATTGACATATTTTTGATTAAAGAAGCTCTTAAACTTTAAAATTTTTTCTTTCTAATTTTGAAAAACTTTAAGAGCTTTTATGGTTAAGCTTTCATGGAAGCTTTTTTTGAAAGCATTCAACTTTTTCTTAATTTTCATTGAAAATAATTTTTTTTAAATTAGTTCCTTCGTTAATTTTTGTTGTAAGCTTTTAGCAAAAGCTTTTTGAGAAAGCTTTACGATCGAGTCTGTTTACTGATTTAAAAACAAAAAATATTTTAAATTTAAAATTTCTTAATTTTTATTTTAAGAAAACATTTTAACTAATTTTCTTATTACAGCTTTTAGTAGAAGCTTTTGGCAGGATGTTTACCGCAGGTTTATGTCAAAGCTTTAAATATGAAGCATTTTGTAAGAGCATTTTTAGAATTTGTCTAAAGCAAGAGAAGAAGGAAATTTTTCCTAAAGCAAATAACAATTAAAATTTTTTAAGGATTTTTAATTTAAAGTTTCAATTTCTTTTGCTCACTTTATTTAAATTTTTATAGAAGCTTTTGTTAAAGCTTTTAGTAGGAAGTTTTTTGAAAAAAAATTAAAATGTATTGTAAACTCTATTTTTTGCTTTTTGCAAGACATTTTATAGAAAAGCTCTTGTTAAACTTTTGTTATTATATTAGAGCTTTTTTAAAAAAAATTTTTGACTCTAATTTTTTTGAAGAAATTTCGTTTTATATTTTTCCTATTTAGCTTTTGTTGATGCTTTTTATTACGGCTTTTATATACCACTTTTTGATGCAATTGCTTTAAATAATAAAAAGAGTTTAGTAAGAGCTTTTCTATAAAGCTGTTATATTTTCTTTAAAAAAATAATCTTTTTATTTTTTAACTTTTGCGAAAGCTTTTAATGAAAACCCGTTTTAGTAGAAATCTTTTTTAAGAACTTTTAAAACTTTTATTTGAAATATTTGTCATAAAATATTTGGCATTAAATATTAAAGCTTTTGGCTAGATTTTCTTTCTTTTATTTATTTATATATTTATTTTTTTATTTATTTATTTATTTATTTATTTATTTATTTATTTATTTATTTATTTATTTATTTATTTATTTTGTTTATTAAGCTTTTTCATGCTTTCATTTAGAGTGTTTGGAAAAGTTTTTAATAAGAAAGCTTCTTTTTAATTTTATTTAATATTTTGGGCAATTTAATTTTTTTTTTAATTTTATGAGAAAATTTCTAGAAAGCTCTAAACGAGAGCTTTTCTGGAAAGCTTTTATTTTTAGTTTTTTAATTATATAATATTTTTTAAATTTTATATAGTATTTTTCAAAATGAGACAATTTCTAGAAAGCTTTTTGCAAGAGCTTTTCTGGAAAGCTTTTATTTTAAGCTTTTTTCTTATATAAAAATATTTTATTTTTTAATTTAATTTATTATTTTAAACAATTTCTGAGTTTTTGTTAAGATTTTATGAAAAAACTTCTAGAAAGCTTTTAGCAAAAGCTTTTCTGGAAAGCTTTTATCTTGAATTTTTTAATTATATAATATTTTTTAAATTTTATATAGCATTTTTTAAAATGAGACAATTTCTAGAAAGCTTTAAGTAAAAGCTTTTCTACAAAGCTTTTATTTTGAGCTTTTTTATTAAATAAAAATATTTTATTTTTTAATTTAAATTGTTATTTTAAACAGTTTTTAAGTTTTTGTTAAGATTTTATGAGAAAATTTCTATAAAGCTTTTAGCAAAAGCTTTTATTTTCAGCTTTTTTATTATATAAGAATTTTATAATTTTTTATTTTCTAAATATTTCAAACAGTTTCTAAGTTTTTGATTAAATCTTTGTTTATTTTCTATTATTTCAATTTTTCAAGTCACTAATTTGAATTAATAGTTCAGGTTGTTTAATTTAAATAATGACAATAATTTAACCAGTTTATTAAGCAATTTTTATATAAAATCCCAAAACATCAACCTCCATTAGTTTAAGGCAAAAATCAAAGATCATAAACCAGAAAATAAAACGTGACTTTAGCTAAAACACGAGATTTAAAGCGAAAAAAACTTAACAAAACTCTTTAAAAAACAACTAAAAAATTAACAAAAGAAATGTTTTTTTTATAATTTAGAGACCAGAAAATAAAACTAGATTTTTTGAAATATAAATTTAATAATAAATAAAATCAAAAAATCGTAAACTCATAAATAATTTTAACTGGTAATTAAATCAAGGCGGTTTACAACAAATATAAACAAAATTAAGAAAAAAAATAGTGACAAAAAGCTCAAAATTTAAATAAATCATTTGACAAAGAAATAAAATTAAAGAAAAACCGGCTTTAAAAATCGATTCAAAACAAAACTGATAAATTGGAAGTGGAAGAAAAGAAGATGTAAAGAAACTTGAAAAAATCCAAAAGAGTAAAACGAATTTAAAATTAGTTTTTGTTTTCATAAAAAAACAAGTGAGAATGGTATAATCGGCAATGATGAATTTTCAATACCCTACACCACAAATGCTTGTGAAGTAAACACATTATGTTTCGTACATACACAAACACATATATACTCACAGGCGTATACAATTTATAAAAGTTTTTCTTAATTACAACACGAAACACTTCAAGAGTCATAAAATAATTTCTATTTTTGGCTATAACCTTTTTTCAACTGAACCGATTTTGAAATAGTAATGATGTATGCTAATGATGTCTAATGATATATATACAGCTTAATTATGGCATAATTTTATTCCAATTGTCGTTATAAAATTAACAATTTTACGAAAGTTATTTGCTTGAACTTTGAGGTTGTCTCAGATATCGTTCTATATCTTTTAATATGCTAAACCAATTTTACTGGTTTTAAATGGGAAACTTCTCAGGACTATAAAATATATTCAGACCAAATTTCATTGAGTTCTCTCAATTATGGTGGATATTATCATGCCAACAACAGATAGACAGACAGACGGACAAAGCTAAATCGACTCAGATTTTGATTTGATACACTAATATATATACAATCTGGCAACTTAGATGTTTTCTTCTAAACATTACACACGGTATGACAAAGTAAATATACCCTCTCCACCTCTTGTGGTGATGGAGGCTATAAAAATCAACAAAATCTCTGCTTAACAATTTAAAAGAATCTCAACATCCTCTTTCTCATAAGATCTGATAAATAACAAAAGCAACAACAAAATTCTTTAAAAAAAACGTGCTTCAAAAATATCTCTTCTTTTTCGCAACCTGTTTGCAATTCTTAAGAAAAGAAAATTGAAAAAATCGCAAAATTTTTTTCTCCAACTTCTTTTTTCAGTTCTTTTCATGGCAAGAAGCCCATAAAATATAGAAGATAATAATTATCTTCCAAAACTCACCACACACACACACACACACATAAAAAGTTATTGACATGAAAACAACAACAATAACAATAAAGAAATCCTTAAATTTATCTTAGTTCCTGTTAAAAATGTGTCTGAAAATAAAGTAGTCTCTGCAAAAGAAGTAAAATTAAAGATAAAATAAGCAAAAAGTTGAAGACGAAAAAAAAAGGTCAGGTTTCAGGCAGATGCCACACACTTCACAGGGTTCCGCTAAATTATGATAAAAGCTAAAATTTTAATAAAACAACAAAAACAATACGAGAAGAAAATGAAATAAAGATCAGTAGACTTGAAGAACTCATTTTGGCGTTAAGGTGTTTCAAATTGGCGTAATAAACATAAATCAGGGAGGGGGAAAAAGGAATGAAAATCAATAAAAACCAAAAAAAAACACAAGATGTAAAGATTTGTTCACGTGGTTCTTACCAGTAATATGGGATCTTAAAATTTGGAATTTAACTCTTAAGTTCGATTTAATATTTTTTATCTACAAGAGTTTGATTTCTGATTCTTGAGAAATGTCATGAATCCAATATTATTTTCGTTTTTCAATTTTAGTTATTGAGCTTTATTAAGCTGTTTTTTTCGGATTCTTTCTTGAATCCCTTTTAAAGCACTCGGCTTATGCCAACAAATGACAACCCAGTTTGATTCAATCTTATTCGGCCTTGTTCTCGGGAAAATCATTTTAAGAAAACTGAAGAGATTCTCTGTTAGGGAGTCAACATCATGTACTCCTCCTAACAACAAGGAATTTCTTGGTTCCAGCTTTATTAGATTTGAACATGTTCGCTCTGTTCAATCCTTTTCTCGGAATTTTATCTCTGTTTCAGCTATTAGATTGACCTGATCTTTTCCAATTTCAACTTCTTCTACTTTCATCTAATACACTTGGTAGAATAGCGATGCCCAAAAAAAGATTTCTTCACTCGTTAGAGTATATAGGTTAGACTATAAAGGCCTGTCCTATCTCTCCTTAACTGTTATGAAGAAATTGTTAAAATTTTGTAACAACTACAAAGCTAAAAAGCTTCTTTAGCATCTGGAGATAAGAAAAAGCTTTATTGGCGCCTGCCATAAAACCAGCATGTCATTGAAAAATCGGTTAAAGTAAAATCTTAAATTTCCCTTCATTAAAATTCTCTTTCTTTTAACTTTCTAAACCAAAAATTTCCCTCCAAATATTTCTAACCTTAAAACTAAGAAAATTGTGAAAAAAGCACGAATTCATTTCTGTTATTAAAATTATGATTTGTTTTATGGGAAAAAATCACATTTTCTCTCCAAAACAAAGATTAGAAGAAATTGAAACTGGAAAAACAAAATATCTTTAGCGAAAGTGTTCGAGTATTTTTCACTTTTTTTAACAGCAAAATTAAAAACGGAAATGTTTTTTAAAAAAGACACGCAACTTTTTTTAATATTTTTTATGGTCTCAACTGACTGAGAATTAAATAGAAGAAGAAATAGAAGAAAATATACAATTTCTACTTCCTGTTTTAAAGTTAAAAAACACATTTAAGTTATAAATTTATAAGAAATTTTAACAAAACATTAAAGTTAGAATATTAAGAATTAGAAAAAAGACTTTATTTATTTTAATTATTAATTAATTATAATTAAATTTGAACATAAAAATTAGAAAGTGTTAATTTGAATAGAAAATATTTGAGGAAATTAAAAATAAAATTCTAAACGAAATAAAAAAAATTAAGAGGTCATTGAACATGATTTATGAAAAGAAGTATTTTTTGGAACTGTTGACTGATACAAATTAAAAATGTTTTGGAAGATGGGATTCTGGACTAAAACTAACTAGAAATGAACTAGAATGGATCCAGAAATGAACTAGAAAAAACTAAAACTGATCTGCAACTTATGTAGAACTGATGCAGAACTGAACTAGAACTGAACTAAACTTGAACTGAACTAGTATTGATCCAGAACTTGATTAGAACTGATCCAGAACTGAACTCGAACTGAATTAGAATTGAGAAGGAACTGAACTAGAGGTAAAGTAGAACTGAACTAGAACTGAACTAAAACTGAACTAGAACTGAACTAAACTTGAACTGAACTATTATTGATCCAGAACTGATCCAGAACTGAACTTGAACTGAAATAAAACTGAATTAGAACTGAGAAGGAACTGAACTAGAGGTGAAGTAGAACTGAACTAAAATTGAACTAGAACTGAACTAAACTTGAACTGAACTAGTATTGATCCAGAACTGATCCAGAACTTGATTAGAACTGATCCAGAACTGAACTCGAACTGAATTAGAACTGAGAAGGAACTGAACTAGAGGTAAAGTAGAACTGAACTAGAACTGAACTTAAACTGAACTAGAACTGAACTATTATTGATCCAGAACTGATCCAGAACTGAACTTGAACTGAAATAAAACTGAATTAGAACTGAGAAGGAACTGAACTAAAGGTGAAGTAGAACTGAACTAAAATTGAACCAGAACTGAACTAGAACTTGAACTGAACTAGTATTGATCCAGAACTGATCAAGAACTTGATTAGAACTGATCCAGAACTGAACTCGAACTGAATTAGAACTGAGAAGGAACTAAACTAGAGGTAAAGTAGAACTGAACTAGAACTGAATAAGAACTGAAAAAAAACTGAAGTAGAACTGAACTAAAATTGAACTAGAACTGAATTAGAACTGGACTAGAATGGATCCAGAACTGAACTTGAACAAAACTGAAACTGATCTGCAATTGATGTAGAACTGAACCAGAACTTATCTAGAGTTGAACTAAACTTGAACTGAACTAGCATTGATCCAGAACTGAAGTAGAACTGAACTAGAACTGATCCAAATCTGAACTAGAATTGAACTAGAACTAACTTAGGACTCAACTAGAATTGAACTAGAACTGAATATAAATCTAATTAAAATTTTAAAGAACCTTCTAAGAAAGAAAGTATTGAGTTTCAAATGTACCAGAACTGTTGGAGAAGTCACATAAATTAATGACCCTTATTGGGCACTTGTGATAGTGTAGAGCTTAGGGAATGAAGCCTACGTTTATTCAACAAAGAAAACTATCCTCTTCTCACATACAAAGAAAAGTTGCTTTGATAGTTGAAGTAGCTGTTTTGACAGTTGAGTTACATTATTTTTTGAGAGAGCAATGTCAACTCTAAAACTAGAACTGAAGAGAAGGAGGTAAAATTCTGCCAGAAGTTGGTTTTTTTCTGTTTTCTGTCTGACTTAATTATTAAGAGTGCTAAAGAGAAGAGTTTCTCATATAACAAGAAGATTTGCTTTGACAGTTAAGTTAGTTATTTTGACATTTGAAATAGATTTTCTGAGAGAGTTCATGTTGTAGCTGATTTTCTATTGAACGAAACGCTAAAACTCTGCTTGAGATGATTTAATTCGTTTTGTATTTTTTCGGTTTTAAACAAATTACATTTGACATTTAATTTAAAGTCATATTTAAAGTCTGACTTTAATCATTAAATAAAACCTGATAAAAATCCAAAACAATAATTAATTATGTTGGCTAAATTAAAAAAATATGTATTTATTATTCTTTTGAAAACTTTTTTGCTAAAACAAAATAATGATTTTGCATAAAAATAAATTAAGTTGAAAATAGCGGTGTTTTGTGGTAAAAACAGCGAAAATAGCAAAAAAAAATGTTTAACAAAACAATACAAATTATTTCAAGGAGCGCCTTTTTAAAAAATAATTATTCTTATTATATATCAACTTTTATATATATATTTTCTATATATTTATAATCTGTGTTAGAGAATAAAGAACATTTATAACAATGGCGCCACTTAAGGTTTTTTAAATCGATTTCTACAATTTTATGGCGGCACTTTTTTGCCATTTTGTTGGCCATTTTTTTCTTCTTCTTATAACTTATTTTCCAATAGTTTCTTTTTTCATTTGCATTTTATTTTATCTTTTTATTTGGTACCCACAAAAATCAACAACAAATTGCCCCTTAACAACTAAATTGTTGGGTTTTTTTCCTTTAACTATTTGTAATCAATCATTATAAACGTTTTTGAAAAAAGCAGAAATTCATAATGGGATTTCAAAGTTCAAATGTTTAGCTCATCGCTGAGACGCGTGCCCATCATATGTTTGCAATTTAAAAGCAGAATAAGACAAAAATCCCGCCCTAAGGGGATTTTTTTCAAAACTAACAAAAACTATGGTTTAACCCATATATTGAGGTCATAAAACGTTGCCAGTAATTAAATCCACAAACAGAATTCTATTTTTACCTGAAGACCTTTATTTCTTTGGTAAAATAGTTAACTATTTGAGCAAAAGGACAATAAGAAAATCCCCTGCAATGAGAGGGAAATTTGAATATTGTCCATCAGGACAATAAAAAGAAAAAAGTACTTTTTTGTAAATATCAAAAGGATTTTCCCTGGAAATATTTGAAAATATCAAAAATGTTTGATCTCATTAGAAAATATAATATTTTTGATTTCTTATGAAAACACATGGGAATTTTAGCAAGTCAAGGGCAACATTTTCGAAAAGTTTGATCCAAATAAATTTCAAAGAAAAATTAAATATTTTCAAATTGTTAAATAAAATTTAAATTGATCTTTGAAGAAATTGAAAATTGATTTCTTTCAATAAAGTTAAACATCATCAGAATTTATTTCTGAATAGAAAACTGAAATCGGAAAGAAAATTAAGTCCCACGATACTGGCAAGGACACGCATTTTGTATATAAACATTTTCAAAAAATATCAATCGAAAAAGTAGATCGATTAGCATATCTGTGACTAGTGGGTTGGGAGAGGTAAAACCTTTGGAACTAATAGTACAAGAGAAAATATGGAAAATAATATTAGAACCCAAAGGCGAATAAAATGTCCTAATTAACCCCATTATAAAAAAGCTTTATTTGAAGCTAAAGAAACAATGAAGAATACTTCCTTTCAATAAAAGATCACAATGGACCCATATCTCGTAAAACGATTTGTTTATATAACTTGAGTGTAAGCATGGCTCATTAAATCTCACAAAAAGCTTCAAAGACTGTTGGCAAAGGAGAATATTCCCTTCTAAGAAGAGAGCTCCATGAGTCCATTTACTTTTAGACCAATTTGTTTATACATCTCTACGATAAGAAAGCTCTGAAGTGTTACGTTGCAAATTGGGTTAATACTCTTAAAATATTGGCTCCTGAAGGAAAGTGAACTTAGGAGCACCAAAAGGAGTTCAAAATTTTTAAAAATTTTGAAGAGAAAAATGTTAAAAAATGTGATGGAAAGGTAAATTTGTTTAATGGAGTTGGTTGACAAAAAGGTCTAGGAGTTCCTTAAAAAGTAGTTAGATCTAAAATTTATATATATATATCTAAGATGTACCTTAAAATATCTATTAAATAAAATTAAAATCAAATCTCAAAGTTTAATTCTAACCGAATTAAGGATTTAGGATTTTTCGGTCTCACTAATAGTCCAACTTCTAGTATCATTCTTAATTGTAAGTCACACCTTTATATGAACTTCTTGGACCAAGTTAATTTAACATATCTTAGCTTTAGAGTTAACCGTGGAAAGTTAAGCGG
>PYHX02000508.1:0-12675 GCA_004302925.2 Cochliomyia hominivorax
GACTCATATTTAAAAAAAAAATGTTGGACTTTAAGTCCTTTATCTTATAAAGCTTAAATAAGGGCAAAATATGGGTTAAAAATTTATTTCGACTTGAATATCACTGAAACTTTAACATGGACTTTCAATATACAAAATTTCTCTTCTCTCAATTCGTAAATGTTTGTTTTCTTTTGCGAATTTTTTACAAAATCAACATACTCGAGATGGTCAACTTTAGAGGATCACTAACTACGTCCCTGATCATTTAGGGGCTTATATTTTTCCAAATCAACTCATAAGGAGCTCAGCTCGGTTCAACGTTTCAAAAATACAAAATCGATTTCGACACACTGTGAGACGTCAGTCTTTATTATAAATAACAAACTTTCTGTTTATAATTTCAGTCTTTTTCTCTCGATTATTGACATTGACCATTAATTTTTTTCTTTTTTTTTAAATTTTATTATTTATCAAAATATTTGTTAAAAATATTCAAACACTTGTTACAAACAAATTTAATTTATTTTCAAAACATGTGCCGGCGTGTGTATGTGTGTGTGTTACAGTGTGTTTGATTTTTATATTTAAAAAAATTATTCATTATGATAATTATTTTTTTTTATTTTCTCATTTTTTTTATAAAATTAATCAGTTTTTGTATTTTATTGTAATTATACGCTTCAGTGAATGCATTTTTTATAATTTTTTTTATTTTTATTTTTATTTTAAATTATTTTTGTTTTTCAAAATGCAGACAGAATTTAATTATTTTAATTTTGTTTTCATTTTAATTCGTGCGTTTATTTTTTTAAATTTATTTATAATTTATTTTTCGTAATTTTGTTTAAATTGTTGGTGGTTGATTCATAAATTGTTAAAGTTTTAAGTTTTATGTAAATGAACATAATTATTTTTATCATTTGTTATTATTGTTATTGTTGTTGTCATGCTAAATTTAGTTTACTGTTATAATTTCTGTTCATTTTCAAGTTAAATTTTGCTAAATTTGTCATTAAATAAATAATAACAAAAATTATGAAACATGTTTTCCATAGAAAATCACTTATATAACAGTTTTCTTAAAACAAAAAACTAAATATAACAGTTCAAGAAAAAGTAAGAGTTTATTTATATAACAGTTTATTTCTTTTAGAAATTTTTATGTAACAGTTATTAAAAAAAAAACTTAGTATAACAGTTTTTACTAGAAAAAAACTTTGTGCGCAAAAGTTTTAACAACAGAATAATTTGTCAGTAAGAGTTTTTCTAAAATTTTGTATATAACAATTTTTCTAAAAAAATTTTGTGTATAACAGTTTTTCTACACAAATTTGTGTGTATAACAGTTATCTATCACAAATTTTATGTATAACAATTTTTATAAAAACAAAACAAAAAAATGTGTATAACAATTTTTATTAAAAAATTTTTATAACAATTTTCTTATTCAAAACATAATTAAGTACCATATATTAAGTATAACAGTTTGAACTGCAGAAAAATGTGTACATAACAGTTAATTGTTTTCACAAATATAACAGTTATTTGTAATCAAAAATGTTTGAATAACAGTTGTTTCTATAGAAAAGTTTAGTCTTTAAGAATATTTTACTGTGTATAACACCTTTTTCTTTATAAAAATATGTGTATTATTTATTTTACAAAGACAAATTTGTGTATAAAACTTTTTGGTGCAGAACAGTTTTACTATAGAAAAATGTGTGTATAACAGTTTTTTTAATTGTATAACATTTGTTTTTATAGAAAACTTTGCAGTACACACTACTAAAACTGTATAACAGTATTTTTTGGATAAAAATTGTGTATTAAAATGTTTCCTATAAAAATATTTATAACAATTTTCCTAATTTTTATAGGCAAAATATATAAAAGTTGTATATAGAAATTTTGAAAATTATAACAGTTTCTTCATATAAAAATTTGTATTAAATATGTTTTTCTATAGAAAAAAATTGTGTATAACAAATTCTTCATAGAAAAACTGCGAATAATTAAATTTTAAGTACAAAACGAGTATAAGACTTTTTGGTACTTTTGGTACTTTGATTATAACACTTATTTCGATAAAAATATTTGCGTATAACAATTTTTCTATAAAAAACAACTGGCTACAAGAGTTTTTGAACAGATTTGTATACAAGAGTTAAAAAAATTCTATAAGACTTTTTATATAGAAACATTATTGTATACCAGTTTTTCTTTAGAAAAATTTTTGAATGATAATTTTTCTCATATTTGTGCCTAAGATTCTTTTCTTGAATACAACAATTTTTTTCATAACAATTTTTTATTATGAAATTTGTGTATAAGATTTTTCTATAAAAAATAGTTTTAACAATAAATTGCGAATTTGAAAAATTTGTGTATAACAGTTTTGTTTGGTGTCTTTCATTAAGATCAATTTTTGTTCAAATTTTTTTTATACAAAGGTTTTCAGTATAACACTTATTTCTTTAAAAAATATATAAAACTCAACCTTGTTTTAGAGAAATAATTGAGTATAA
Organism: Cochliomyia hominivorax; assembly: GCA_004302925.2. Lineage (NCBI taxonomy): Eukaryota > Metazoa > Arthropoda > Insecta > Diptera > Calliphoridae > Cochliomyia > Cochliomyia hominivorax. The sequence continues at coordinate 2,508 of PYHX02000508.1, forward strand.
CAGTTTAATTGTAATTTGAGAAATTGTGCGTGAAAATTTTATATTTTGTTGGGAAAATTTTGCGTGTAAAAACCATGTTTTCTGTATAACAAAATATTGATGGAAAAAATAATTTTCATGGTCATTAACTTTTTTTAAATCTAAAACACGTAATAATTTTATTTATTGTTGTTAAACAAATGGAAATAAATATTTAAAATTTATAATAAAAATAAATAAAATTTACAATTAAATTAATACAAATTTAGTTTTAAAACTAAATAAAATAAAATAAAAACGAGAAAGAATGCTACATTCGGCTATGCCGAATCTTTAATACTCTCTACCAAATATGCGTGTGACGTAAATTCGTTATGTTTCAAACATACACATTCACACATACACTCGCAGACATATGTATATATATAAAAATGAATCTGTGTTTGTTGGGGAATGTTTCGGTAGGACCAGAGGGAGAGGTACCCCCCATATAAAGAACGATAATTTTTAAATTTTAACTTTATCAATGAGCTATTTTACAAGACCAAGTGTCGGGCGAATAGAATCAGGGGAAGAGGTAGCCCCATACAATGAAAATTTTGATCAGCGAATATCTGAAAAACCATTTCAGCGAGAATTTTGCAAATTTGGTCCCAATATTTTTTCTAAGGAAATTTTTTACGAGGCAAAATGTTAGAAGTAAAGGATCAGGGAAAGATGTAGCCTTCAAAGAGGCAAATATTGATCATCGAATATTTAAAAAACTATAAGAGCGGAAAGACGGGAGAGAAGAGGTATGTTCCATAAAAAGAAAATGTTGATTATCGAATACCTAAAGAACCACTAAACCGAGATTTTCAAATTTGGTTCCAATAAATTTTTAAAGTACTTGTTTTACTGTTTTACTGGTTGGGGCCTTTTTGAGGTTGGTCCAAAAATAATTTTTCTTTCATTTTTAAGGGCTGCAAAGCGCTCCGGATCTTCACTAGTATAATATATATAAAGGATTCTCTAATCTACTGAAGCGATTTTTCTACTTTTAAATAGGAAACTCCTCAGGACTATAACAAATACTTTCATTGAGCTCTGTCAATTATTGTGGATTTTAGCGTGCCAACAACAGTGAGATGGACATAGCAAAATCGACTCAGTATTTGATTTGATGCAAAGGGGTCTAAGATGAATGACAAAGTTAATATACCCACCTTCATCACTTGTGGTGGTGGAGGGTATAAAAAAAATAATTATTATAGAGAGTAAAAAGAACACAAGGTCGATAATATTAAGGTTATGAAAAATACAAAATGTAGAAAAAAATTAAAATTGAAATTTCAATAAAATAAAACGAAATGAAACTAATAAAACAATAAAAACAAATATTAAATAAATAAATAAAACTGAGAGTAAATATCAACCCACAAAATGATTAGACGACGACCAGTAACTCGTGTAGAAAGAACTCAAATTTGCAAATAATCAACCAAACAAATAATATTTAAACAAAAACTTGAAAAAAAAAAACTGTCATACTGACAGGTTAAACAAAAATTCAAACAAAAAAATTTTAAATAAATATGAAAACACACAAAAAAGCAGTAAATTATGTGGAGGAAAAAAGACAAAAACGAAATAATGAATGACAACAACCACAAACTAAAAAAAAAAAGAAGAAAAAAACTATTAATGACAGAAACTAGAGCAATTTACAGTTGACTAAACCTGTTAATAATTGCGTTAACAACCACAAGAACAACAACAAGAAGGAGAAGAAATAATCATATTTTTCCAAACATCAGGAGAAAAAAAGAGTTAAAAGAACAACGGACGAAAGGAAATAAAATTAGCAAGTTTTTGAACAGTGGGAAGAAATATTCAATATATTTTCAGTATAACAGTCTTTATTTTTATTGGAAAAAATGTTAGAAAAAAACTATTATTTGTTTTGGAAAAAATTGTTTTTAACAGTTTTTCTATAGGAAAAAAATGTATAACTGTTTTTTCTATAGAAAAATTTCTGTATAACAGTTTTTCTGAAGAAAAATTTCAGTATAACTGTTTTAATTTGAAAAGATTTATAACAAATTTAGCAAATTTTTCCATAGAAAAATTTTGTGTATAACACATTTTTCTATAGAAAAATTTTGTGTATAACACATTTTTCTATAGAAAAATTTTGTGTATAACACATTTTTCTATAGAAAAATTTTGTGTATAACACATTTTTCTATAGAAAAATTTTGTGTATAACACATTTTTCTATAGAAAAATTTTGTGTATAACACATTTTTCTATAGAAAAATTTTGTGTATAACACATTTTTCTATAGAAAAATTTTGTGTATAACACATTTTTCTATAGAAAAATTTTGTGTATAACACATTTTTCTATAGAAAAATTTTGTGTATAACACATTTTTCTATAGAAAAATTTTGTGTATAACACATTTTTCTATAGAAAAATTTTGTGTATAACACATTTTTCTATAGAAAAATTTTGTGTATAACACATTTTTCTATAGAAAAATTTTGTGTATAACACATTTTTCTATAGAAAAATTTTGTGTATAACACATTTTTCTATAGAAAAAATTTTGTGTATAACACATTTTTCTATAGAAAAATTTTGTGTATAACACATTTTTCTATAGAAAAATTTTGTGTATAACACATAACATTTTTCTATAGAAAAATTTTGTGTATAACACATTTTTCTATAGAAAAATTTTGTGTATAACACATTTTCTATAGAAAATTTTGTGTATAACACATTTTTCTATAGAAAATTTTTGTGTATAACACATTTTTCTATAGAAAAATTTTGTGTATAACACATTTTTCTATAGAAAAATTTTGTGTATAACACATTTTTCTATAGAAAAATTTTGTGTATAACACATTTTTCTATAGAAAAATTTTGTGGTATAACACATTTTTCTATAGAAAAATTTTGTGTATAACACATTTTTCTATAGAAAAATTTTGTGTATAACACATTTTTCTATAGAAAAATTTTGTGTATAACACATTTTCTATAGAAAAATTTTGTGTATAACACATTTTTCTATAGAAAAATTTTGTGTATAACACATTTTTCTATAGAAAAATTTTGTGTATAACACATTTTTAATTTGGTATAACACATTTTTCTATAGAAAAATTTTGTGTATAACACATTTTCTATAGAAAAATTTTGTGTATAACACATTTTTCTATAGAAAATTTTTGTGTATAACACATTTTTCTATAGAAAAATTTTGTGTATAACACATTTTTCTATAGAAAATTTTTGTGTATAACACATTTTTATTTTTTTTATAGAAAATATTGCTTTTAACAGATTTTTTTAAGAAAAATTATTGTATAACAGTTTCCTTCTTATGAAAGATCTGTGCACTTCCATATAAAGTTTTATTTTAAATTTTCTTTATAGAAATACTTTCTGTATAACATTTTATTTATTTATTTAATTATTTATTTATTTATTTATTTATTTATTTATTTATTTATTTATTTATTTATCAATTTGCATCCCACTGTGTTTCTTATCATTATGATCATAATTGAAATACCCTCCATTTAACAAGTCTTTTTATTTGATTTCTATAGAGATACAGTAATATGAAAATGATTATAACAGTTTCTTTCTCTTCTTTTCTTTCACATTTTAATTTGATTATCACAAATTGTTTTTGTTCATGTTTATATTTTCTTCTTTTGTTTTTTTTTATTAAAAATTAGTTCTTTCATAAAAATGAGAAGAAAAAAGGAAAAGAAGTTAAAATTATTAACAAGTTTTGTTTCTTAACAAGACTCTCTTCTTCTTCTTCATCATTTTCTGTTCTAAAGTCCATAAAGTTCAATTTGCCCATAATTCTTCTTCTTATTCTTCGTATAACGTTTTCATTTGAATTATGATAAATTCACGTTTTTTATACCCTCCACCACGACAAGTGATGAAGTTGGTATATTAACTTCGTCATTAAGCGTGTAACGCTAAATAGGAATCATTTAAGATCCCATAATGTATATATATTATTGCATGAAAATGAAATCTGAGTCGATTTGGATATGTCCATCTGTCTGTATGTTGTTGGCACGTTCACGTCCACAATAACTGACAGAGCCCAATGAAATTCGACCTGAGTATTTGTTGTGGCCCTGAGAAGTTTCCTAAATATAACCAGTAAAATCGGTTCAGAATATTAAAAGATATAGACTGATATCTAAGGCAAACTCTAAGTTTAAGTGAAGAACTTTCGAACCATTGTCAATTAGTAGTCGATAAATTGGGATAAATATTGGCCATAATATTAAGTTATCAAAATCGGTTCAGTTGAAAAAAAATTATATCCAATAATATAACTAAATCATATGACTGATTAAGTGTTTTTGTTACATTTGTGTGAGTGTGTTTGTACGATATATAACGTATTTACTTCACATGCATTTGTAGTGGAGGGTATTGAAGATTCGGCAAAACCGATTAAAGTTTTCTTACTTGTTGTTATTACAAAAGTGTGTGTTTGTTGTTTTTTGCATTATAAAAATGTGTTAATTTATTTTAATATTATTTTTATCGGTTTTGTTTTAATCTCTTTTCTTGTTAAGAATTTATTTAATTTTTATTTTCTGTTTTAAAAAAAGATTAAACAAATCGATTTTGGTTTTTTATTTTTATTTCGATATAAATTTCAAATCACGTTCTCAATTTTCATTCGTCTGAAAAAAATGTAATTTTTGCTTCAGTTTTTTTTCTGCGTAAACTTTTTTTGGTTTAAAATCACGTAATTCGAGTACAAAAAGCCTTGACCTCTAATATCGATGATGACGATGATGAAAATTATGAAAATGATGAAAAGATGGTTCAGTGCAAACGATAATTGTTTTATAGAAAATTATTTTTATTATGAAATATTTTTATTAAATTTAGATTTATTGCAGTTTAACGGTGTTTTATATGAAGATAAACAATTATGTATAACAGTTCTTTCATGTAAGTCAATGTAGGTATGACAGTATAATTATTATTATCATCAAAAGTATTCTTATAAAACTATTTTTATAAAATAATAATGCTTGGAAAAAGGTGTTATACACAAATTTTTCTATAGAAAAAAGTGTTATACACAATTTTTTCTATAGAAAAAAGTGTTCTACACAAATTTTTCTATAGAAAAAAGTGTTCTACACAAATTTTTCTATAGAAAAAAGTGTTCTACACAAATTTTTCTATAGAAAAAAGTGTTCTACACAAATTTTTCTATAGAAAAAAGTGTTCTACACAAATTTTTCTATAGAAAAAAGTGTTCTACACAAATTTTTCTATAGAAAAAAGTGTTATACACAAATTTTTCTATAGAAAAAAGTGTTATACACAAATTTTTCTATAGAAAAAAGTGTTATACACAAGTTTCCATATAGAGAAAAACTGTAATACATAAAATTATAAAAATTTTTTTTAAAGAAAAATATTTTTTAAATAAATTTAACTTTTTTCCAATTATTCAATTTAAAAGTTTCAAATAAACATTTAAGAATTTTTCTTTTATGGCATTTATTTCTGCCCTAACAATTTACTTTTTATAGACAATCATAAATTTCATATTAATTCTTTTCGGGCGCCCATTTTATATTCCAAACTATTTCCTGAACATTTCAAACTTCCCAAAATCCAAAGTCCAATAAATTATTTGTCAACACGAGTAATAAAATGTTAATTTTTCTTTTATTTAAATTTCCCTAGAAAATGCAAGTTTTTAGACATCATCATCATCATTATCAACAACAACAACTACAACAACATCATCAGAGCAAATATAATTTTTCAGTCTATCAGTCTGTCCGTCCGTCCGTCCGTCCGTCCTTCTGTCTCTATATTTACTTACCCTTCCCTTAAGTAATTCATATGAGGAGTGACTCTATAACCGACGACACTCCTTTAAAAATGTCATTCTTTATCACCACAAAATTTTCTTATAAAAACAGAAGAAGAAGAAGAAGTAGAAAAGAAGGAAAATAAATTTTATATTTTTAAACTCGAAAAAAAAAGACGAAAAAGATATTTTTTATGGAAAAAGAAGCAAAAAAACTATCAAAGAGAAAATAAGAAGACATTTTTACTGAACGAGAAAATTCTATTTATAGATTTTTGTCTTCTTTTTAAATTTATTTTATTATTCAGATGATTTTGTTTTTTTATTTCAATTGGAGAAAAAAGGAGTTTGAAACTGCTACTGATTTCTTACTCACAGAAATTTAAAAAAAATTTATTTTTTTTTTTAATGAAAACAATTTTCCAATGAAATGTTTAAATTAATGGAAGAATGCACTTTTAGAAATACAAGTTTTCTACTTGTTTGCATTTGATTTGTGCAAAAAAAGAAAAAAATTATGATGTTGCCAATACATCTCAGGAAAAGGGATGTGGGGATAGAGTGGCCACATCAAAGAATTGCTCTCAAAATTAAGGGAAATTTGCTGCATTAAATTTTTTAAGGAAAAAACTTTAAAATAAAAAACATTGCTCCAAATTAAGTAATCTGGCAAACACTGTATATTTATTTTGTGGGAATAGAGGGGCCAGATCAGATTTATGCAAAATTAAGAAAATTTCTGAATCATGTTATTTTGAATTAATAAAAATCTTTCTAAAATAATCTACCAACACTGTATACCCTTGCCAGTCAAAGAATCATTGAAAAATTTTGTGAAATAGAGTGACCAGATCAAGGTATTTCCTTCAAAATAAAGAAAATTTCTGGATCAACATTTTCAATTAATTCTTCAAATTAAAAGTATCAATTGATCCAACCACAACTCTGGCCAACATTTGCATCTCCATTTTAAAGAATAATATTGAAAATTTTACGGGAATAGAGTAACCAGATCTAGGGACTTAACGCACTATTCTGGATATCTTTTGTCAATTAAATCTCCCTTTAACAAAACTATTTAATCAATTCTAAAAAATCTGACAATACTCAGTCATTAACATCACTTTATAGGTGAGTCAATTATCCATAGAGAAAATTCTTTGGGAAATAGAGTGGCCAGATCAAGAGATTTTTATGCAAAATAAAAAAATTTACATTTATTTAATATGCAAAAAAACTATTTGGTATACGCGTATTGGAATGACAAAGTATCAAAAGCTTCTGCAGGATTAGAGTGGCCAGATCAAGAGTTTTTTTTTCAAAATTAAAATATTTTTTTTGGTTCAATTTTTTAAATTAAATATTTTTTGTTAAAAAGTATCCCGTCAATTTTAAAACAATCAGGCAACACTGTTTACATTTGTAAAGAATTATAGAAATAATTTTGTTTAAATAGAGTGGCCAGATCTGGGGACTTTTTTTTACAAAATTAAAGGATCAATATTTTTCAATTAAAACTTCATTAACTAAATATAATTTAATTATAAATAATCTGGCAACTCTCTATAGAAATATCACAAAGCATAGTGGATTTTTTTAGGGAATCGAGTGGCCAGATTACGGTAATTTTTTTAAATTAAAAATAGAAAATTCTGGAATTAGCGTGATCAAGGCTATTTTTGCAAAATAAGAAAATTGTTCAGGATTAAAAAAATTCAATTAAATTTTTTTCAAGTTATGCTCAAGCAATCTGGCATCACTACATAGAAATGTTAAAAAATATAAAGAATTTTATGTGGGAACAGATCACGGATTTCTTACAAAATTAAAGAAATTATTATTGTTCAATCTTTACCCAAAAAATTTCCAATTCATTATAAAAAATAGTGGCAACATTGTACAAGACTGTCAGAGACTCATACTGAAATTTATGTTGAAACAGAGTGGCCAGAGCACTTTGAAAAAATAGAGAATAGTTTTCTGATATTTTTTTCAATTACATTTCATTTATATTAAACTAATTTCAAACAATCTGGCAACATTGTATAGGGAATCTTAAAATTGCATACATTAAGAGAGTAAGAGAGGAATATTGTCCCCCTAAATCTTACTTAGTTAACTTTAAAACACGTGTTATGGAGTGAGTATTTTGAAAGCACGTACATTATATAAGTGGCTTTGAATGCAAACGTGACTAATAAATAGAAGAAATAAAAAGTATAGAATTTACTTTTTTTCCATTAAAAGGAATTAAAGGGATACAACACACCCAGTTATTTTTACTTTATCCTTACAACACAGCTTTATATTTACTTCTATTGGTTGCTGTTGTTGCTGCCACTGCTGCTGCCACTTACGCATGTTGCACTTGATTATTTTTTTGCAACATTGAAGGGTTCTTGAAGAAACAGTTTTCAAGTTTTTTTTTTTCCTGTAAAATTGATTTTCTTTCAATTCCATTTGTTTGATTTTAATAAATTTATTTTGTAAAAATTTCTGTTCGAAAAGAGAAATGATATTGACATTTGAAGAAGTTGAGAAAACAACAATAATAAATAAAGGAAAACTTTTTTATTGACAAATATATTTTACAGATGTCAAAGTCTTAGGGCCCTAAAAAAATAACTTAAAGATTCTTTAACAAAATTTTCTTTGATTCAAAAAGTTGATTCAAACAATTTATAAATAAAATTCAAAATTTAAGTTACAAAAATATCTTTGAAACACAAAAGTAAAGATGCAAAGATATCGTTCAAAAATAAATGAATTTAGAAGATAAAAATGTATTTCAAAACTATGAAGTTTATATAATTTTTGGATAAAAATTTATCTTGGAGATACATACATATCTCTGCAATACAAATATATCTTAAAGTTACCAAATTGTAATCTAAATAAAAATTCAAACATAAGATTCACAAAAACATTCTTGGGCCTTTTTCAATTTAAAAAATTAAAATAAATTTAAAATATTCTGGCAACATGGCAAAGATATGTCCAAATTTTATTGGAAAAATATACAATCAATTCAAAAACAATCTGGCAATACTGCATTGGTATGTCAAATCATCCTAGAAAATCTTTTAGTATTAAAAAATCAATTAAAAAATCTGGCAACACAATACAGTTTTGGTTAATAATCACATTAAATTATTTGGAGAAACAGAGTGATCAAAAAAAGGAGGATTTTTCTAAATCAATTTTTTTCCATTCAAAATTTGAAAAACCATCTGGCATTATCGTAAATGAATGCCAAAAAATAATAGAGAAAATTTTGTGGGAATAGAGTGGCCATATCAATGGATTTTTTTTTTTTTTTTTTTTTTTTTTTCAAAAAAAATCAAAGACAAAATTCTATGCAAAAATAGTGACCAGATCAAAAGATTTTTTACAAAATTAATTAATTAATTAATTAATTAATTAATTAATTAATTAAAAGACTTCATAAAGAAAAAGTATCCAATAAATTCTACAACAATCTGTCTACAAAGAAATTGTGAGAGCAGAGTGACCAGTTAAAGAATTTTTTGCAAAATAAATAATTTTTTCTAGAAGGATTTTCGCATTTCATCTTTCTTAATATAAAATTATTAGAAATTATTTAAAAAAACGATCTGGTATGTTCGTATATATAATTCAAGAATTTTTTTTTGGCAAAATTAAATCAATTCTTCTGAATCAATTTTCTTTCCATTCTCATTCTCAGACAAACTGGCAACACTGCATAAGCAAACATAAAAAAATTCTTGGAAATAGTGTGGCCAAATCATAAAATCTTTGCAAAATTAGAGGAATCCCTCTGAATGAAGTTTTTCTATTAAAACTTTCTTAAATAAAAATGGTTCCAAAAACTTTTTAAAATTACGATTAAAACGATCTGTCAGTGATTCCAAAAAATTGGCCACTTTTTTTAAATTTACCAAAAATCATTTATGAATTAAGATCCACTTTTCCAGTCGGAAATACCCAAATCTAACCGGTTAAAAAATTTTGATTTCTTTCACTAAAACGATTATCTTGTCATATTATGATGACCAACCGACAGAACAATTGATCAAATAAGATGGGCTTGAACTAAATTCATCTAAATTTAGTTTATATACATTTTACTAGATTTCTTTCTAAAACAATAAGAAAAAATATAATTATTCAGAACCAAAAAAAAAAAATGGTCAAATAAATTGCCACCTTTGGAAAAAAATCCTAAGGAAAAATGTTTTTTTTTTTATTACCAACGGATTCATTTTTTATGGTAATGAAGAGATAATTAATATCCAAAAATTCTTTTACATAAACTTATAGAGAAATCTTGGCGAA
>PYHX02000508.1:12775-54427 GCA_004302925.2 Cochliomyia hominivorax
TTTTATCTTTGTTGTTGTCAGTCAAAAGTAAAAAGTTAAAGTTTTTTAATAAGAGAAAAATAATATTTTTCTTCTTCGTGTTCTTTTCGTTCATTCGATGATGCTTATTTCTATAAACGCAGAGGTGAAAAGTGATTTTAATGACAATATCTCAATTTTATTTCTAATTTTATTCATAAATTAATTATAACGCTTAAAGATGCCCCATATAACTTTTCTTTCTGATCAAGAAAATAGACAATTATTGTTCTGGTACCTCAGTGAGAAAATACCCAGTCTGGCTAAAAAATGTGGAAACATCTTATGTATGGAAGAGCAACAAACATTATTTGAGCCCACTGTAACAAATAACTGCTGCTTCTTTTGTAGCAACTGCATATTATTTGCTATACCATGAGATGTTTTGTAAAATTTTGATTGCTTTTTGGTCCAAAATTATGCTCCAACATTTCCTCGAGTTTCAGCAACATATAGTTTTTGACCAGGAAGGTGCAAAAGATCTGTCACAACATTCGTTTCGTCATTCATTATGCAGCAAGAATATATTTTTTAGAAAAACTTGACTTCAATTTCCATGATCTGCTTTTGGGCCTTTAAATTTTAAACAGCTGTCCTGTCAGGAACTTTTTTAGCCTTACAGGTTTGAAGCGTGCCTTAGCTTTAACTTTTTGTACCAAATAGTCCGAACACTAAACCGGAATGCTGGATGTGTTGGGAGCTCTTCTTTTATTTTTTTACTTAGAAACATCATGTGGAATATTCCTTCTACCAGACCCAGGTTTGCTTTCATTGAACAAGTTTTCCCGGCAGAATTTGGTAACATTAGAAACGTACGCACTTTATTTTGGACACTCATTTTGATCAGATCATTCTAATTATGAAAAAAGTTATGTGCAATTATGTAAATATTCACGAGTGTAGCTTTTGTTCAAAAAATTCTAAACTTTTTATACCCTACACCACCATAGGTGGTTGGGGTAAAATACTACCACCACTTATAAGTATACCGTTTGTCTCAGAATCGCTTTCTGAGTCCATTTAACGATGTTCGTCCGTTCGTCTGGCCGGCTGCCTTGAAGACTCTCCATGTAAATGTTGTGAATAAAATGCAGGCCGTGGTTTTATAAATATCATAATGAAATTTGCCATGTGACATTATTTTACCCTAAGGATGATGCCTATTAAAATTGGTTATGATGGGTCCATTATTTCACCTAGCGCCCATACAAATATTCATCCCGGAATGGGTATTTAAGATCACTAAAGTCTTAAATATAAAGCAATTTTAATGTAATTTAACACAAATTAGTTTTATAATATTCTAAAACGATGTGACAAATTATATGAGGATCGGTCCATTATGTCTCATAGGTCCCATACAAACACCCCCCCTTCAAATATCACTTTGTAGGGCTTAAATCTCACAAATACATTGGTATTGTGATAAGAATTAGTCAAATAAAGACAAATGTAAGCAATAATCAATGTGCGAAATTTTACGAGGGCCGGTGGATAATTTTTTCTAGCTTCCATTAACCGACCACAAAAAAGAACCCTTTGGAATGTAGTAATCCCACATGGAAGTTGGTACTAGAGTATAATATACTGTATACTTAAGCATAAATTAAAAAATACTTTATACGAGGGTGGTTCATTAATTTTTGGCAGCTACCAATGATAAACAACAATAAGGTGTAGGGTATTAAATAGTGGGGCTTCAACGAGTATAATTTCTTACTTGTTTTGTTTTCCAAATTTATGAAAAAAATTTATTAGAATTTAAATTAGAAAAATATATTGAAAAAAAATATTATTGATAAATTAAATTAAATTTGGATCAAAATTCCCTTAACAGTAATAAATATCATTAGAAAAAGAACAGCAATCTTCTGTTTCCCTCTCTCTCTCTCTTTGTATCTAACAGATACATTTGTAAACAATAAAACAAATTAACCCACCATAATAATAACAACAAAAACAAAACCTCTATTTCTACATAAAACAAAAAACAATGAGATACAAAAACAAAAACAAGCAACAAATAAATGATGAGTGTAACAAAATCCCCAAAAGTAATTTATGCTCCCATTACGAATAAATAAAATAACAAAAAAATGAACGAATGACAAAACAAATGGAGGAAAGAATCATTGAACAATAACAAATTCATTATTGTCAATTTCATACAAAGAGAAAGAGTAACAATAACAAAAACAACTAAAACTACAATTTCCTGAGAAAAAGTCATAGAAAAATGAGTTTTTATTTCCTTCTTTTTGTTTTTGAGATGCGTTTTCCATATTTTTCTTTCATGTCTTTTGCACTGTGATCCCTTAGGAATTAAGGAAAAAAAAAAAAAAAACTTTTTTAAAGAGCAAAAGAAACAAATTTAAAATATTTTAAAGAAAATTTAAGAGGAATAGAGAGAGAATCCATATATAACAAGAAGACCCACAACTGGACCCACATTTTTTCTAAGAAACTTTTTTCAGCACCAAGTTTAACTAAAATTGTGAGACTCTATTCACAATGACAGTCCAATTATAGCATATCGCTTTCATCGAAAAAATAGCAACTAGATGGTACAAGGTCTGGACAATAACACAAGTGAATCAAAACTTTCCGTTCACAAATTTTTGAAATAGTTTTTGACCGACCTTGCAGCATATTACGAAAATCTGTATCAAAAAGAAAGTTATTTTTCGTATTATTTGACTTCTATGCAGGTTTATTGAGATCTTCGGACCCAAATGTAATTATAATACAAAACATCTTTCAGAAATCACCAAATACAAAACATGAACTTGACCTCTGTCTTTGATATTCTACTACGTCACTGATTTCGTAGTTTAGCCGTTTTTATGTAATCAGAATATCAAAAGAACCGTGTCGGTTTGAGGTAATAATCAATTAAGTGAATTTGTAAAACCCGTTTCCGTAACCATCCACTTTCAGTAGTGAATTTCTATTGAGATCTATACAAATTGCATTTAGAAGAGGCAAAGTAATGACAATAAGACGAGTGAGTCAAAACTTGCTCGATTTCGACTTGATTTTGAAGTGTACAGCTGCCATCTTTTTTTAAAATACGCCAAAAATTCACTAGTCCTTGCGAAACTCTTAAAAAATATGTTCTATATAATTTGGTTGTTGTTTTATTATGAAATTTCAGTTAGGATTCATGTAAAAAGCCCTACCGAAGTTTGATCAATTTTAAAAAGTAAAAATAAATTATCTTTTAAAGTTCTCAAATTGAAAAGCTGGAATCATCTGTAAATTGATGTAAGATTAAAAGTATTTTCTACCGAACGGCCCTCATAACGACGGGGTTAGAATTTTAAAGAAAAAAAGTCAAAATTTTAGCTATGGTTTTTACGGTTTGGGATTTTGGGTATTTCCGCATGAAAAAATGGAATCTTGTTAATTCTCTGATACAAAGATAAGTCTCCGGATAGCAAATAGCTGTCAACCTCAAAATATCTCTATTTATCCTTTTGTAATTCTTTAGGTTATAAAATTTTTTAAACCCCAAAGTTGTCATATGTTTTTCATACAAAATAAGTCACTTTGGCGTCAAGAACATTCAATATATCAAAACTCACGACTGACTGAGTGACTCATGTTACATTTGACTGCACTTCTTAGGGCTGCAATTTTAAAATTTATTTCATTTTCTATTTTGCTATTTTTGGGGAATTTTTTCTTTTCAATAAGAAATTTCCATCCTAAAAAATCTTCCAAAAGAAATACACACACACATCTTGCACATCATTTAACACCGAATGCAGATAAACATAAAACATAAAAATAAAACCTTTAAACGAAAAGGAAAAGATACTTTACGAAGATCCAACACAAAATTAATTGTGTTAAAAATACAGCGTGAATGGATGACAGGCGACAGCCGTCTGTGTGCCGCCTGCAATATAAAAATAACAAATTTGAACTTTGTTTTCACATGCAAAACAGGGATGGAAAATTGTGGGAACAAATGAAAAGTATTTAAGAATATTTGGGATACTTTTTAGAATGAATTTTCTAAAACGGTTTTTGTATCTATAAGATAATATTCTTATATCTTTTATGTAGTGACAACAAAATTAGTTTTCATAAACCGAAATCTAACAAATTTTGTTTAGATACTCTTAAATTTCAGTAAAAAATCTTTGAGATACTTTTGTGTCTTATAGATAAATTTTAGTAGAATAAAATTCAGTTAATTGAAATATAAAATATAAAATTTTGTATTTGGAAAAAATACTTTAGTTAAATTTTTTGAATATGTATCTTTCAGATACATTTTGTTGAAATTAAAATTTCGTAATGCAACTCATATGTATGACAAGAAACAAAAGAAATATAACAAAAACTAAACAAATTAAAAAAAGTCGTTAAGATACTTTTTTAGCCTTTAGATACATTTTAAGGAAATACAAATTTAGACATAATTTTTTTAGTTGTATTAAATACATATAAAATTCAACTATTTTTCTAAACTATAAAAATTCCCAAGGAAAAATTTAAGATACTCTTGTATCTTTTAGATACATTTTTAAAAAATTAAAATTTTTATTTTTTTAATTATAATAAAAATTCAATTTTTGTTAAGTTTTTTTTTTTGCATTTATAAAAAAAAACTTTAGAAAAAATCTCTGACATACTTTTGTATCTTTTTGTTTAATTAGAGTAAAATCGAATTGTTGCACAATTTTTTTATTTTACAAATAAATATTTGCTTTATTTAAAATAAAAAATATTTAAAAAATGTATCTTCAAGATACTTTGAAGCCTTTTAAGAATTTTTGTAAAATTAAACAAAATTAAATCTTGTAGATACCAAAACTATTTAAACTACAAATAAAATACAAATTGGCAAAATGTTTTTATATGTTCTAAAATATTTTTCATTCCTGGCTGCTGATAAACAGTTTTATTTTACTTATACAATATTTTGTGTACCTTTAGATACATTTTTATCTTAAAGATACATTTATATCCTAAATATTTTTTGTATCTAAAATATTTTTGAATGTTTTACATTAAACATTTTTATATAAATATAAAAATTTATCTAAAAAATAAAAGTTTATCTACAATATTTTAGATAATTTTTTATGTTTTCGCATAAGATACATCTGTATTTTAAGATATTTTTGTATCTTTTACCCGATTGTAGGTTAAGGAACTTAAAAACTATTTTTATATCATACATTTGTACTCCTTACGCTATTTGTAGCTCTGTATCTGTTAGATACATTCGTCTTTTATTAATATTTTTGTATCTTTAGGTACAATTAATATATATAAACGATATTTTTTAAATTATATTAAGATACTTTTGTATCTTAAAGTTATTTTTATATCTTTAAATAATATTTTTTTATATTTTAGATAAATTTTGTATCTTTTAGAAAAAATGTATATCTTTTACTTGATTTTACTCTTAAAACTTGAAAACTCTTATAATATATTATATTTGTTCCCGTTTACTTTAATTTGTTATTATTTTTTGTAAATTTTAGTTTTGTATCTTCTAGATACATTCGTATTTTAATAATATTTTATGTATCTTTTAGTTAGATTTATATAGCGATGATATTTTAGCATTATTATATTTAGCTTTTTAATACAGATACATTTGTATCTTAAAGATATTTTTGTATCTTTTCAACGATTTCCAATGGAACTAAATACTTTAACATTAAATTTGCCACCCCTGTGTGTTTACTCATTATTTTCAATATTTATCCTGCATGTTACCATATAGTTTTTTGGTCATACATTTCAGTACTTTTTCAATTTCAAATCCGTCTACCATAATTAACTAAACAAATTAATGAAAATATTAAGTAGAGAATGATGAGAATTTTTATTTTCTTTTATTATAAACAATTTAAAAGAAAATGTTATTTATAAATTTGGAATGTGTTTAAAAGAAAAATAAAAATGACAAGAACAGAATGGAAAAATTCCAATTTCTTGGATGAAGTACTGGAAGGAAATGTTTAAATAAAGATAAACAAAAATTGAAAGAATTCTTCTTCAATAAACTTGAACTTGAAGATTTTAAATAAACAAAAAGATTTATTTTTAGCAAAAAGATGTATTTTTTTAATTTGAAAGATTTTTAATTTTCTTGGTTCATTTAAATTTTTTATTTTTATTTATTTAATTTATAATTTTTATAATTTTTTTCAAAACAATTTCCTTTCGAATTTCATCATGAGAAATTAAATTTAAATAAATATTTAAATTTTATGTCCAAATTGCAATTTGTTTGCTGCTGCCTTCATGTTCATAATGACTCTTTAGTCTTAAGAAAAAAATCCACCAGACGACGACTTCGCCTTCCTCAATTGTAGACGTGAAGAGGAAAAAAATCAAGATTTCTTTTAAAGACACGCATGCCAATGCCTGCATTTTGAAAATAAAATTAAAATAAAGAGATGGATGTGTCATATAAAACGTTATGAACGTATATTGCTGTCAAAATGGCCTCAAGTATGACACAGACATAAGTAAGTATAAAGAAAAAAATTGTCAAGAAAACACCTCAGATTAAAAGAAGACTAAGGCGGTCGTCAGTCGTTTTGGTGTTATGCCAGCTAATGACAGATTTAAAGGAATTTAAACATTAACGATATTTTAATAAATCCTTATTAATCTAAAAGATATTTTAAAATATTCGAATGGATAAATGAAAAAAAAATATAAGACTTTAAAGTTTTTAAAAATTTTATAATACTTTTGTTACTTTAAGATATTTTGGTATCTTTAAAATACTTTTTTAGATACTTTATATCATTATGATATTTTTTTTTTTATACTTTAACCATTTGTAAGATACTTTTTGTATCTTTATACTTAAGATATCTTTTTCTATTTACAATCATGAAAATGTTAAAAAATCTTTATAAGATACTTTTTGTATCTGTATTCGTAAGATACTTTTTATATATGTATGATAATTTTTACATCTGTATCTTTAAGATACTTTGTCGGTCTATGAAAATGTTAACAAAATATTAATAAGATACTTTTTCATATATGTAAGATACAAAAGTATCTAAATAATTTATTAATACTTTTGTAGCTTTTAATTAAATTAAACCTTTAAAAAAATTAAATAATATTCTGTTTAGAATTACGAAAATATGAAGAAAGTTACTTTTGAATATTTTTGTTTAGAAAAGTATCTTATAGATTTTATTGAATATTTTAGATAGATATTGACTTAATTAAACAAAATTGTTCTTTACAACTATGAAAAGTTAAAGAAAAAAGTCTTTGAGATAGTTTTGCATCTTTCAAATAAAATTTAAGTCAATAAGATAATTTCGGATAATTTATAAGTTGCCTATTTCCATTTATTAAACAGATTTTAACAAAATATTAAAATATTCATTCTGAACTTTAAAAATTGGAAAAATTGATCTACATTTATCTAAAAAATACAAAAATATCTTTTGTATCCTTTAGATAAATAAAAATTAATAATAAATTTTAAGTATATTAAAAAAGATTTCCTTATATAATTTTAAGAAAAAATGTTTAAGATACTTTTGTATCTTTTTAAATATACTTTTATAAAATTTAATTTATACAATACTTTTCTTAAATTATGAAAAAATATATTTTTAAGATTTTTTTTAATTTATAAATAAATTTTCAAAAAAAAAAAAATATGAGATACTTTTGTATCTTTTAGATATATTTACAAATATTTAGTTTAAATATATATTTTTCGAAAACATTAACATTTTTCATCGAAATTATGAAAAATTATGAAAAAATTCCTCAAGATACTTTTGTATCTTTTAGTTATATTTTAATAAAATTGAGAAAATAATAAATTTCTGTAAATTATAATAAATTTATGTTAATTTTTCCTTTCACTTAATACAATTTAACAATATATCTATTAGATACTTTTGTATCTTTTTGTGTAAACTCTAGAGATTTCGCTGTTTAACATATCTGCCCTTCATGTGCATATCCACAGTATAGTACTCACGCAAAAAGGGAGAAGAAGAAAATAATAGAAACACTCATTAATATAAACAACGACAAAATACCAGCTACAACAACTATAGCGACATAAATGGTAATAAAAATAAACTAAATTGCACTACTGTAGAGCTAACTAAGACTTCTTTTCGACGACTATTTTTAACATAACGCAGCATACGGGTGTAATTGAAATTTTAACAGGGATGGTAAATTTAGTGCTACAGTGTTCATAAATCGATTTATATAAATTAAGTTGGAACTTTGAAAAAAGTTTTTTAGAATTTTTTATCAAAAAGGTTGCACAATTTATTCACCAATTAAACCATATTTTGTTCTGAATTTTATAATTTGTTTACTGCTTAATAAAGAATTTATAACTCGAATGCGTATAAAATAAATTCGGATGATTTAAAAGCAAAGATATGCTCGCAAGCTCTGTCCAAAATTCAAAAATTTTAAAATAAAATTTCAAATCTTTTTGCCAACTTCACAAATCACAAAGCCAGAATCATTTTGAAATTATCCTTAATATATAGCTTCATATGTAAGGTAAATCCCTGAGAAATATTTTCTCCCGAATGGCCATTTTACTCGAGATTGATAGTTTTTCTAGAGAAAAAGTCAAATTTTTAAACATGATTTTTGGAATTTTGGGTATTTCCGCGTGGCAAAATGAGAATTTTTTTAATTCTCTGAGTTATGGACAAGTTTGTGTATTTCATATTGAAATTTCAATTAAATATTGTTTTTCCTTTTAATTTGATTAAAGTTCAAATATTAACATTATTTTTCAAAAAAGGAGCAAAGAAGTTTCTTCATAATGTTTTCACATCAAATGATATTTCACCTATTTTTTCTATAAAAAATGTGAATCTTCTAGTTTCAACGTTTTCAAAGATACCAAATACTTGTTTAGGAAATTAAGACTTTGGCTAAAAATCCCACCTAAACTTGGCTTTCTCCAGTCAAAATAAGCTATTTTTTATATTTCAAAATTCGATTTTGGCAAACAAAAAATTGTTTTCATATAAACGTCAAAAGTGTTTTTGACAGCTGAATTTGCTCTTTGGTTATAGAGAGAGAGTTGGAAGAGAATCCCACTTATTTTTCTTCATCTTTATTAAAAAATTTCTTTTAAATTTGAAATTTTATAAATTTCACTTTGCCATGCCTGCATTCATAAATCTTTTTTTGTTTTTTTTTGGTCTCTAACGCCGGTAGTCGTTAGACGCCATTGACTCCTCATAATTTGTAGTTTAATGTTGGTCTACAACTATGCAAATATTTACTCATTTATTAACTTCTTTTACCAGTTTAACACTCTTCCTCTGGAAAGAAGAAAAATCCCAAACGACATTGAAGGATCAGGAGAAGCAGGGAAAGAGAGGGAGGAGGAAAATACTGTCTGTTTACAGTTTAAACTATTAAAAATTCATTCAAAAAATCTTTAAATGTCCAAAAGAAGGAAACACTATTTTAAACGACAAAACCCAACATGAAGAAATGTGTGTGAAGATAAATTTAAATTTATTTAGCCAAGACACAAACCACATGCTTTAACAGAGCTCTGGAAACACATTAACAGAGCACTGTAAACACATTGACAGAGCATTGCTTTCACCACACATACAAAATAAGTACGATTTTGTCATCATTTCTGGGATCGGAAAAATGAAACCATGTGAAATAGCGGCCAATCGGTCATACTAATAGGCCTTATAAGTCGCTTTTCCCAAATAATCTTGGAATTTAAGAAATGAATAATTTTTTTTTTGAAATTCTAACCTGGAGAGGATCGGTGGCCATATCTGGACTTAGGAAAATGGCTGGTATATGAGACTATGTGGAAGTGGTGGACAATTGGTCATACTAATAGGCCTTATAAGTCGCTTTTCCCAAATAATCTTGGAATTTAAGAAAATTAAATTTTTTTGAAATTCTGACCTGGAGAGGATCGGTGGCCATATCTGGACTTAGGAAAATGGCTGGTATATGAGACTATGTGGAAGTGGTGGACAATTGGTCATACTAATAGGCCTTATAAGTCGCTTTTCCCAAATAATCTTGGAATTTAAGAAAATTAAATTTTTTTGAAATTCTGACCTGGAGAGGATCGGTGGCCATATCTGGACTTAGGAAAATGGCTGGTATATGAGACTATGTGGAAGTGGTGGACAATCGGTCATACTAATAGGCCTTATAAGTCGCTTTTCCCAAATAATCTTGGAATTTAAGAAAATTAAATTTTTTTGAAATTCTGACCTTGAGAGGATCGGTGGCCATATCTGGACTTAGGGAAATGGCTGGTATATGAGACTATGTAGAGGTGGTGGATAATTGGTCATACTAATAGGCCTTATAAGTCGCTTTTCCCAAATAATCTTGGAATTTAAGAAAATTAAATTTTTTTGAAATTCTGACCTGGAGAGGATCGGTGGCCATATCTGGACTTAGGGAAATGGCTGGTATATGAGACTATGTGGAAGTGGTAGACAATTGGTCATACAAATAGGCCTTATAAGTCGCTTTTCCCAAATAATCTTGGAATTTAAGAAAATTAATTTTTTTTGAAATTCTGACCTAGAGAGGATCGGTGGCCATATCTGGACTTAGGAAAATGGCTGGTATATGAGACCATGTGGAAGTGGTGGACAATTGGTCATACTAATAGGCCTTATAAGTCGCTTTTCCCAAATAATCTTGGAATTTAAGAAAATTAATTTTTTTTGAAATTCTGACCTGGAGAGGATCGGTGGCCATATCTGGACTTAGGGAAATGGCTGGTATATGAGACTATGTGGAAGTGGTAGACAATTGGTCATACAAATAGGCCTTATAAGTCGCTTTTCCCAAATAATCTTGGAATTTAAGAAAATTTGAGTTTTCTGAATTCTGACCTGGAGAGGATCGGTGGCCATATCTGGACTTAGGGAAATGGCTGGTATATGAGACTATGTGGAAGTGGTAGACAATTGGTCATACTAATAGGCCTTATAAGTCGCTTTTCCCAAATAATCTTGGAATTTAAGAAAATTATTTTTTTTTTTTGAAATTCTGACCTGGAGAGGATCGGTGGCCATATCTGGACTTAGGAAAATGGCTGGTATATGAGACTATGTGGAAGTGGTGGACAATTGGTCATACTAATAGGCCTTATAAGTCGCTTTTCCCAAATAATCTTGGAATTTAAGAAAATTAAATTTTTTTGAAATTCTGACCTGGAGAGGATCGGTGGCCATATCTGGACTTAGGAAAATGGCTGGTATATGAGACTATGTGGAAGTGGTGGACAATCGGTCATACTAATAGGCCTTATAAGTCGCTTTTCCCAAATAATCTTGGAATTTAAGAAAATTAAATTTTTTTGAAATTCTGACCTTGAGAGGATCGGTGGCCATATCTGGACTTAGGGAAATGGCTGGTATATGAGACTATGTAGAGGTGGTGGATAATTGGTCATACTAATAGGCCTTATAAGTCGCTTTTCCCAAATAATCTTGGAATTTAAGAAAATTAAATTTTTTTGAAATTCTGACCTGGAGAGGATCGGTGGCCATATCTGGACTTAGGAAAATGGCTGGTATATGAGACTATGTGGAGGTGGTGGACAATTGGTCATACTAATAGGCCTTATAAGTCGCTTTTCCCAAATAATCTTGGAATTTAAGAAAATTAAATTTTTTTTGAAATTCTGACCTGGAGAGGATCGGTGGCCATATCTGGACTTAGGAAAATGGCTGGTATATGAGACTATGTGGAAGTGGTGGACAATTGGTCATACTAATAGGCCTTATAAGTCGCTTTTCCCAAATAATCTTGGAATTTAAGAAAATTAAATTTTTTTTGAAATTCTGACCTGGAGAGGATCGGTGGCCATATCTGGACTTAGGGAAATGGCTGGTATATGAGACTATGTAGAAGTGGTGGATAATTGGTCATACTAATAGGCCTTATAAGTCGCTTTTCCCAAATAATCTTGGAATTTAAGAAATTTAAATTTTTTTGAAATTCTGACCTGGAGAGGATCGGTGGCCATATCTGGACTTAGGAAAATGGCTGGTATACGAGACTATGTGGAAGTGGTGGACAATTGGTCATGCTAATAGGCCTTATAAGTCGCTTTTCCCAAATAATCTTGGAATTTAAGAAAATTAAATTTTTTTGAAATTTTGACCTGGAGAGGATTGGTGGCCATATCTGGACTTAGGAAAATGGCTGGTATATGAGACTTTGTAGAGGTGGTGGATAATTGGTCATACTAATAGGCCTTATAAGTCGCTTTTCCCAAATAATCTTGGAATTTAAGAAAATTAAATTTTTTTGAAATTTTGACCTGGAGAGGATTGGTAGCCATATCTGGACTTAGGAAAATGGCTGGTATATGAGACCAAATAATCTTGGAATTTAAGAAAATTAAATTTTTTTGAAATTCTGACCTGGAGAGGATCGGTGGCCATATCTGGACTTAGGGAAATGGCTGGTATATGAGACTATGTGGAAGTGGTGGACAATTGGTCATACTAATAGGCCTTATAAGTCGCTTTTCCCTAATAATCTTGGAATTTAAGAAAATTAAATTTTTTTGAAATTCTGACCTGGAGAGGATCGGTGGCCATATCTGGACTTAGGAAAATGGCTGGTATATGAGACCAAATAATCTTGGAATTTAAGAAAATTAAATTTTTTTGAAATTCTGACCTGGAGAGGATCGGTGGCCATATCTGGACTTAGGGAAATGGCTGGTATATGAGACTATGTGGAAGTGGTGGACAATTGGTCATACTAATAGGCCTTATAAGTCGCTTTTCCCAAATAATCTTGGAATTTAAGAAAATTAAATTTTTTTGAAATTCTGACCTGGAGAGGATCGGTGGCCATATCTGGACTTAGGAAAATGGCTGGTATATGAGACTATGTAGAGGTGGTGGATAATTGGTCATACTAATAGGCCTTATAAGTCGCTTTTCCCAAATAATCTTGGAATTTAAGAAAATTAATTTTTTTTTGAAATTCTGACCTGGAGAAGATCGGTGGCCATATCTGGACTTAGGGAAATGGCTGGTATATGAGACTATGTGGAAGTGGTAGACAATTCATCATACTAATAGGCCTTATAAGTCGCTTTTCCCAAATAATCATGGAATTTAAGAAAATTAATTTTTTTTGAAATTCTGACCTGGAGAGGATCGGTGGCCATATCTGGACTTAGGGAAATGGCTGGTATATGAGACTATCTGGAAGTGGTGGAAAATTGGACGTACTAATAGGCCTTATAAGTCGCTTTTCCCAAATAATCTTGGAATTTAAGAAAATTAAATTTTTTTGAAATTCTGACCTGGAGAGGATCGGTGGCCATATCTGGACTTAGGGAAATGGCTGGTATATGAGACTATGTGGAAGTGGTGGACAATTGGTCATACTAATAGGCCTTATAAGTCGCTTTTCCCAAATAATCTTGGAATTTAAGAAAATTATTTTTTTTGAAATTCTGACCTGGAGAGGATGGGTGGCCATATCTGGACTTAGGAAAATGGCTGGTATATGAGACTATGTAGAGGTGGTGGATAATTGGTCATACTAATAGGCCTTATAAGTCGCTTTTCCCAAATAATCTTGGAATTTAAGAAAAAATTTTTTTTTTGAAATTCTGACCTGGAGAGGATCGGTGGCCACATCTGGACTTAGGGAAATGGCTGGTATATGAGACTATGTGAAAGTAGTGGACAATTGGTCACACTATAAGACCCTATAAATCGCTTTTCCCAGATAATCTTGGAATTTAAGAAAATTATTTTTTTTTGAAATCCTCTCCAGGTCAGAATTTCAAAAAAAATAATTTTCTTAAATTCCAAGACTATTTAGGAAAAGCGACTTATAAGGCCTATTAGTATGACCAATTTTCCACCACTTCCACATAGTCTCATATACCAGCCATTTTCCTAAGTCCAGATATGGCCACCGATCCTCTCCAGGTCAGAATTTCAAAAAAAATTTAATTTTCTTAAATTCCAAGATTATTTGGGAAAAGCGACTTATAAGGCCTATTAGTATGACCAATTGTCCACCACTTCCACATAGTCTCATATACCAGCCATTTTCCTAAGTCCAGATATGGCCACCGATCCTCTCCAGGTCAGAATTTCAAAAAAAATTAATTTTCTTAAATTCCAAGATTATTTGGGAAAAGCGACTTTTAAGGCCTATTAGTATGACCAATTGTCTACCACTTCCACATAGTCTCATATACCAGCCATTTCCCTAAGTCCAGATATGGCCACCGATCCTCTCCAGGTCAGAATTTCAAAAAAAAATTAATTTTCTTAAATTCAAAGATTATTTGGGAAAAGCGACTTATAAGGCCTATTAGTATGACCAATTGTCCACCACTTCCACATAGTCTCATATACCAGCCATTTCCCTAAGTCCAGATATGGCCACCGATCCTCTCCAGGTCAGAATTTCAAAAAAATTTAAATTTCTTAAATTCCAAGATTATTTGGGAAAAGCGACTTATAAGGCCTATTAGTATGACCAATTATCCACCACTTCTACATAGTCTCATATACCAGCCATTTCCCTAAGTCCAGATATGGCCACCGATCCTCTCCAGGTCAGAATTTCAAAAAAATTTAATTTTCTTAAATTCCAAGATTATTTGGGAAAAGTGACTTATAAGGCCTATTAGTATGACCAATTGTCCACCACTTCCACATAGTCTCGTATACCAGCCATTTTCCTAAGTCCAGATATGGCCACCGATCCTCTCCAGGTCAGAATTCAGAAAACTCAAATTTTCTTAAATTCCAAAATTATTTGGGAAAAGCGACTTTTATGGCCTATTAGTATGACCAATTGTCTACCACTTCCACATAGTCTCATATACCAGCCATTTCCCTAAGTCCAGATATGGCCACCGATCCTCTCCAGGTCAGAATTTCAAAAAAATTAATTTTCTTAAATTCAAAGATTATTTGGGAAAAGCGACTTATAAGGCCTATTAGTATGACCAATTATCCACCACCTCTACATAGTCTCATATACCAGCCATTTCCCTAAGTCCAGATATGGCCATCGATCCTGTCCAGGTCAGAATTTCAAAAAAAATTAATTTTCTTAAATTCCAAGATTATTTGGGAAAAGCGACTTACAAGGCCTATTAGTATGACCAATTTTCCACCACTTCCACATAGTCTCATATACCAGCCATTTCCCTAAGTCCAGATGTGGCCACCGATCCTGTCCAGGTCAGAATTTCAAAAAAATTTAATTTTCTTAAATTCCAAGATTATTTGGGAAGAGCGACTTATAGACTCTTATAGTGTGACCAATTGTCCACCACTTCCATATAGTCTCATATACCAGCCATTTCCCTAAGTCCAGATATGGCCACCGATCCTCTTCAGGTCAGAATTTCAAAAAAAAAAAATAATTTTCTTAAATTCCAAGATTATTTGGGAAAAGCGACTTATAAGGCCTATTAATATGACCAATTGTCTCCCACTTCCACATAGTCTCATATACCAGCCATTTTCCTAAGTCCAGATATGGCCACCGATCCTCTCCAGGTCAGAATTTCAATAAAAATTAATTTTCTTAAATTCCAAGATTATTTGGGAAAAGCGACTTATAAGGCCTATTAGTATGACCAATTGTCCACCACTTCCACATGGTCTCATATACCAGCCATTTCCCTAAGTTCAGATATGGCCACCGATCCTGTCCAGGTCAGAATTTCAAAAAAATTTAATTTTCTTAAATTCCAAGATTATTTGGGAAAAGCGACTTATAAGGCCTATTAGTATGACCAATTGTCCACTACTTCCACATAGTCTCATATACCAGCCATTTCCCTAAGTCCAGATATGGCAACCGATCCTCTCCAGGTCAGAATTTCAAAAAAATTTAATTTTCTTAAATTCCAAGATTATTTGGGAAAAGCGACTTATAAGGCCTATTAGTATGACCAATTGTCCACCACTTCCACATAGTCTCATATACCAGCCATTTCCCTAAGTCCAGATATGGCCACCGATCCTCTCCAGGTCAGAATTTCAATAAAAATTAATTTTTTTAAATTCCAAGATTATTTGGGAAAAGCGACTTATAAGGCCTATTAGTATGACCAATTGTCCACCACTTCCACATGGTCTCATATACCAGCCATTTCCCTAAGTTCAGATATGGCCACCGATCCTGTCCAGGTCAGAATTTCAAAAAAATTTAATTTTCTTAAATTCCAAGATTATTTGGGAAGAGCGACTTATAGACTCTTATAGTGTGACCAATTGTCCACCACTTCCATATAGTCTCATATACCAGCCATTTCCCTAAGTCCAGATATGGCCACCGATCCTCTCCAGATCAGAATTCAGAAAACTCAAATTTTCTTAAATTCCAAAATTATTTGGGAAAAGCGACTTTTAAGGCCTATTAGTATGACCAATTGTCTACCACTTCCACATAGTCTCATATACCAGCCATTTCCCTAAGTCCAGATATGGCCACCGATCCTCTTCAGGTCAGAATTTCAAAAAAAAAAAAATAATTTTCTTAAATTCCAAGATTATTTGGGAAAAGCGACTTATAAGGCCTATTAATATGACCAATTGTCTCCCACTTCCACATAGTCTCATATACCAGCCATTTTCCTAAGTCCAGATATGGCCACCGATCCTCTCCAGGTCAGAATTTCAATAAAAATTAATTTTCTTAAATTCCAAGATTATTTGGGAAAAGCGACTTATAAGGCCTATTAGTATGACCAATTGTCCACCACTTCCACATGGTCTCATATACCAGCCATTTCCCTAAGTTCAGATATGGCCACCGATCCTGTCCAGGTCAGAATTTCAAAAAAATTTAATTTTCTTAAATTCCAAGATTATTTGGGAAGAGCGACTTATAGACTCTTATAGTGTGACCAATTGTCCACCACTTCCATATAGTCTCATATACCAGCCATTTCCCTAAGTCCAGATATGGCCACCGATCCTCTCCAGATCAGAATTCAGAAAACTCAAATTTTCTTAAATTCCAAAATTATTTGGGAAAAGCGACTTTTAAGGCCTATTAGTATGACCAATTGTCTACCACTTCCACATAGTCTCATATACCAGCCATTTCCCTAAGTCCAGATATGGCCACCGATCCTCTCCAGGTCAGAATTTCAAAAAAAATTAATTTTCTTAAATTCAAAGATTATTTGGGAAAAGCGACTTATAAGGCCTATTAGTATGACCAATTGTCCACCACTTCCACATAGTCTCATATACCAGCCATTTCCCTAAGTCCAGATATGGCCACCGATCCTCTCCAGGTCAGAATTTCAAAAAAATTTAAATTTCTTAAATTCCAAGATTATTTGGGAAAAGCGACTTATAAGGCCTATTAGTATGACCAATTATCCACCACTTCTACATAGTCTCATATACCAGCCATTTCCCTAAGTCCAGATATGGCCACCGATCCTCTCCAGGTCAGAATTTCAAAAAAATTTAATTTTCTTAAATTCCAAGATTATTTGGGAAAAGTGACTTATAAGGCCTATTAGTATGACCAATTGTCCACCACTTCCACATAGTCTCGTATACCAGCCATTTTCCTAAGTCCAGATATGGCCACCGATCCTCTCCAGGTCAGAATTCAGAAAACTCAAATTTTCTTAAATTCCAAAATTATTTGGGAAAAGCGACTTTTAAGGCCTATTAGTATGACCAATTGTCTACCACTTCCACATAGTCTCATATACCAGCCATTTCCCTAAGTCCAGATATGGCCACCGATCCTCTCCAGGTCAGAATTTCAAAAAAAATTAATTTTCTTAAATTCAAAGATTATTTGGGAAAAGCGACTTATAAGGCCTATTAGTATGACCAATTATCCACCACCTCTACATAGTCTCATATACCAGCCATTTCCCTAAGTCCAGATATGGCCATCGATCCTGTCCAGGTCAGAATTTCAAAAAAAATTAATTTTCTTAAATTCCAAGATTATTTGGGAAAAGCGACTTACAAGGCCTATTAGTATGACCAATTTTCCACCACTTCCACATAGTCTCATATACCAGCCATTTCCCTAAGTCCAGATGTGGCCACCGATCCTGTCCAGGTCAGAATTTCAAAAAAATTTAATTTTCTTAAATTCCAAGATTATTTGGGAAGAGCGACTTATAGACTCTTATAGTGTGACCAATTGTCCACCACTTCCATATAGTCTCATATACCAGCCATTTCCCTAAGTCCAGATATGGCCACCGATCCTCTTCAGGTCAGAATTTCAAAAAAAAAAAATAATTTTCTTAAATTCCAAGATTATTTGGGAAAAGCGACTTATAAGGCCTATTAATATGACCAATTGTCTCCCACTTCCACATAGTCTCATATACCAGCCATTTTCCTAAGTCCAGATATGGCCACCGATCCTCTCCAGGTCAGAATTTCAATAAAAATTAATTTTCTTAAATTCCAAGATTATTTGGGAAAAGCGACTTATAAGGCCTATTAGTATGACCAATTGTCCACCACTTCCACATGGTCTCATATACCAGCCATTTCCCTAAGTTCAGATATGGCCACCGATCCTGTCCAGGTCAGAATTTCAAAAAATTTAATTTTCTTAAATTCCAAGATTATTTGGGAAAAGCGACTTATAAGGCCTATTAGTATGACCAATTGTCCACTACTTCCACATAGTCTCATATACCAGCCATTTCCCTAAGTCCAGATATGGCAACCGATCCTCTCCAGGTCAGAATTTCAAAAAAATTTAATTTTCTTAAATTCCAAGATTATTTGGGAAAAGCGACTTATAAGGCCTATTAGTATGACCAATTGTCCACCACTTCCACATAGTCTCATATACCAGCCATTTCCCTAAGTCCAGATATGGCCACCGATCCTCTCCAGGTCAGAATTTCAATAAAAATTAATTTTTTTAAATTCCAAGATTATTTGGGAAAAGCGACTTATAAGGCCTATTAGTATGACCAATTGTCCACCACTTCCACATGGTCTCATATACCAGCCATTTCCCTAAGTTCAGATATGGCCACCGATCCTGTCCAGGTCAGAATTTCAAAAAAATTTAATTTTCTTAAATTCCAAGATTATTTGGGAAGAGCGACTTATAGACTCTTATAGTGTGACCAATTGTCCACCACTTCCATATAGTCTCATATACCAGCCATTTCCCTAAGTCCAGATATGGCCACCGATCCTCTCCAGATCAGAATTCAGAAAACTCAAATTTTCTTAAATTCCAAAATTATTTGGGAAAAGCGACTTTTAAGGCCTATTAGTATGACCAATTGTCTACCACTTCCACATAGTCTCATATACCAGCCATTTCCCTAAGTCCAGATATGGCCACCGATCCTCTTCAGGTCAGAATTTCAAAAAAAAAAAAAAAATAATTTTCTTAAATTCCAAGATTATTTGGGAAAAGCGACTTATAAGGCCTATTAATATGACCAATTGTCTCCCACTTCCACATAGTCTCATATACCAGCCATTTTCCTAAGTCCAGATATGGCCACCGATCCTCTCCAGGTCAGAATTTCAATAAAAATTAATTTTCTTAAATTCCAAGATTATTTGGGAAAAGCGACTTATAAGGCCTATTAGTATGACCAATTGTCCACCACTTCCACATGGTCTCATATACCAGCCATTTCCCTAAGTTCAGATATGGCCACCGATCCTGTCCAGGTCAGAATTTCAAAAAAATTTAATTTTCTTAAATTCCAAGATTATTTGGGAAGAGCGACTTATAGACTCTTATAGTGTGACCAATTGTCCACCACTTCCATATAGTCTCATATACCAGCCATTTCCCTAAGTCCAGATATGGCCACCGATCCTCTCCAGATCAGAATTCAGAAAACTCAAATTTTCTTAAATTCCAAAATTATTTGGGAAAAGCGACTTTTAAGGCCTATTAGTATGACCAATTGTCTACCACTTCCACATAGTCTCATATACCAGCCATTTCCCTAAGTCCAGATATGGCCACCGATCCTCTCCAGGTCAGAATTTCAAAAAAAATTAATTTTCTTAAATTCAAAGATTATTTGGGAAAAGCGACTTATAAGGCCTATTAGTATGACCAATTGTCCACCACTTCCACATAGTCTCATATACCAGCCATTTCCCTAAGTCCAGATATGGCCACCGATCCTCTCCAGGTCAGAATTTCAAAAAAATTTAAATTTCTTAAATTCCAAGATTATTTGGGAAAAGCGACTTATAAGGCCTATTAGTATGACCAATTATCCACCACTTCTACATAGTCTCATATACCAGCCATTTCCCTAAGTCCAGATATGGCCACCGATCCTCTCCAGGTCAGAATTTCAAAAAAATTTAATTTTCTTAAATTCCAAGATTATTTGGGAAAAGTGACTTATAAGGCCTATTAGTATGACCAATTGTCCACCACTTCCACATAGTCTCGTATACCAGCCATTTTCCTAAGTCCAGATATGGCCACCGATCCTCTCCAGGTCAGAATTCAGAAAACTCAAATTTTCTTAAATTCCAAAATTATTTGGGAAAAGCGACTTTTAAGGCCTATTAGTATGACCAATTGTCTACCACTTCCACATAGTCTCATATACCAGCCATTTCCCTAAGTCCAGATATGGCCACCGATCCTCTCCAGGTCAGAATTTCAAAAAAAATTAATTTTCTTAAATTCAAAGATTATTTGGGAAAAGCGACTTATAAGGCCTATTAGTATGACCAATTATCCACCACCTCTACATAGTCTCATATACCAGCCATTTCCCTAAGTCCAGATATGGCCATCGATCCTGTCCAGGTCAGAATTTCAAAAAAAATTAATTTTCTTAAATTCCAAGATTATTTGGGAAAAGCGACTTACAAGGCCTATTAGTATGACCAATTTTCCACCACTTCCACATAGTCTCATATACCAGCCATTTCCCTAAGTCCAGATGTGGCCACCGATCCTGTCCAGGTCAGAATTTCAAAAAAATTTAATTTTCTTAAATTCCAAGATTATTTGGGAAGAGCGACTTATAGACTCTTATAGTGTGACCAATTGTCCACCACTTCCATATAGTCTCATATACCAGCCATTTCCCTAAGTCCAGATATGGCCACCGATCCTCTTCAGGTCAGAATTTCAAAAAAAAAAAAAAATAATTTTCTTAAATTCCAAGATTATTTGGGAAAAGCGACTTATAAGGCCTATTAATATGACCAATTGTCTCCCACTTCCACATAGTCTCATATACCAGCCATTTTCCTAAGTCCAGATATGGCCACCGATCCTCTCCAGGTCAGAATTTC
Source organism: Cochliomyia hominivorax (assembly GCA_004302925.2). Lineage (NCBI taxonomy): Eukaryota > Metazoa > Arthropoda > Insecta > Diptera > Calliphoridae > Cochliomyia > Cochliomyia hominivorax. The sequence continues at coordinate 34,099 of PYHX02000508.1, forward strand.
AATAAAAATTAATTTTCTTAAATTCCAAGATTATTTGGGAAAAGCGACTTATAAGGCCTATTAGTATGACCAATTGTCCACCACTTCCACATGGTCTCATATACCAGCCATTTCCCTAAGTTCAGATATGGCCACCGATCCTGTCCAGGTCAGAATTTCAAAAAAATTTAATTTTCTTAAATTCCAAGATTATTTGGGAAAAGCGACTTATAAGGCCTATTAGTATGACCAATTGTCCACTACTTCCACATAGTCTCATATACCAGCCATTTCCCTAAGTCCAGATATGGCAACCGATCCTCTCCAGGTCAGAATTTCAAAAAAATTTAATTTTCTTAAATTCCAAGATTATTTGGGAAAAGCGACTTATAAGGCCTATTAGTACGACCAATTATCCACCACCTCTACATAGTCTCATATACCAGCCATTTTCCTAAGTCCAGATATGGCCACCGATCCTCTCCAGGTCAGAATTTCAAAAAAAATTTATTCATTTCTTAAATTCCAAGATTATTTGGGAAAAGCGACTTATAAGGCCTGTTAGTATGACCGATTGGCCGCTATTTCACATGGTTTCATTTTTCCGATCCCAGAAATGATGACAAAATCGTACTTATTTTGTATGTGTGGTGAAAGCAATGCTCTGTCAATGTGTTTACAGTGCTCTGTTAATGTGTTTCCAGATCTCTGTTAATACATGTGGTTTGTGTCTTGGCTAAATAAATTTAAATTTATCTTCACACACATCATGAAGAAACATGTTTTTTTCTCTCGGTTTCTTCTTTCTCTCTTTTTTTATTTCTTAAAGAGTTTAAATGACAAAATATAAATTAAATGTTTATTATTTATTATTATTGTTGTTGTTGTAGTTGTTATTACTTAAACTGTCAGTTATTATTGTTGTTTAGAGCCATTAAAAAGGAAAAAAGTGTTATAAATACAGGAATTAAATTTGAATTTCAATTGAGTCGTTAAAGAAAAAAAGAGGCAAATGAACTTGAGTTTGTAGGAAAAAATAGTAAAATGTCTATTTTCGGAAAGAAATATTAAATAAAATAATTTATTTTTATTATTTGCGGTTAAATTGTTAATAAACTGATTGTATTTTTCTAATACAGTAATGACAACTTTAAGGAAACAAATAAACGCTTAAATAAAAATAACATCAGTCATAATGTGTTCATTAAAGGTATCTGAATGAAATAGCTACAGCTAAAGTATTTCGAAATTCATGCCCCTATCTGATCATAGAGCATAATCAGTGGACCTCCAAATTTGGCTAAATTGAAAAATAACTAATTTAGACTAGAGGAAGCCAAGTTTAATATGGATTCTCAGCCAAGTTATAAATTTCTTACACCATTTGGTATCTCTAAAAGCGTTATAACTCAAAGATTCGAAATTCTTAAAGAAAACGGAGGTGAATAGTCATTTGATTTTAAAAATGTATAAAAAACTTAAAATTTCGAAATTTTGCTGTTTTTGAAAAAAATTAATTTAACATTTAAAATGTAATAAAATCAAAACAAATAACGATATATATTTGAAATTTCAATATGACGTCTATGAACTTGTCCATAAATCAGAGAATTTAAAAGATTCCCATTTTTTCATGTGAAAATACCCAAAATCTCAATCCATATAAATCTTTTTTTTTAATTTTAATTTATCACTTAAATGATCACTCTGTCTTTATAAGGGTCGTTTGGTGGAAACAACTTTTTGGGTGTTTACTTTACATATAATGCTATATGCTAAGAATAATTTTAAGCTGTTCCAGCTGTGCGATTTTAAAACTGAACAAAAAGAGTTTAATGTTTTTTTTTTTTTTTTTTTTTTCAAAATTATCCAATTTTGTATAGGGCTTCTGGGCAGGTCTTTGTCTCAAATTCTCCTTAAGATTTCTTTATAACACATTAAAAAATAAAGTCCGAAACATAAAAAAGTGTTATCAATGAATTTGAAAAAATGGAAATAATCAATTTTTTCCAACTTTTGATTGATTTAGTATTTAACGGACTCGTATATTGATAGGGTTACTGTAACAATATTTTTTTAGAATTTAATACGGATTATGGCATATATTTTTAAAATACCCCTGGTAACATAAACGTCTATACTCCTCCACATTCAAATCTAAAACACTAAAACTCTAATTATGTACAATTTCATTAAAATATCTCGAACGGTTTAAAAGTAAAGGAGTTATTTCGAAAAAAATCGATAACATTTTACATAGTTGGAGCTAAGATGTTTTCAAGTCGATTTCAAGGATTACAGGTCCATATCTTCTCAAGGTTGTAGTACTCGGTTACCCTCTAAAGTTAGTCACCTCGGATATGCAAAGTGTATGTAGCATAACCGAGGTGACTAACTTTGAAATGTATTCGATTACATCCGTGTTAAGGTAGGAACCTGTACTCTCCCAAATTACCTTGACAACATCTCAGCTCTAACTATGTACAATTTTATTAAAGCATCTATATCAGTTCAAATACTGCAGAATAAGTATCAAAACAATCAATTTGGATGTACTGTGTGGACAAATTTGAGGGAAAATCTACTAGACCTCTGATCACATAAGCGCTTGAACTCCTTCAAATCGCTTTAAAAACATCTCAGCTTTATCCATGTAAAATTTCATTTAAATATCTAAAATGGTTAAAAAGTTACAGAATTATTTCAAAAAATGGATTTGGACACACGCTATTTAAACCCGAGAGGGACAAATTTGGTGGGTAACCGAGTACACCCCCAACAAGATAAGAACCTGTAATCCACCAAATCGAATTGAAAGCACTTTAGCTCTAAAAATGAACAATTTCATTAAAATATCTTTAATGATTTAAAAGTTACAGAATTATTTTCAAAAAATCAGTTTAAACAATCTGTATTATTTTTTTGAGTGTTGATTTGAAGAAATACAAGTGCCCGAGTTAATTTGGAAATATGCAAACGTCTATGTGATTTGGTTCTTAGTCGTTGACTCTCCAAATTTAACTAACTCGCTCACTTTTCCCAAATCGATTTTTTGTGGGGGAAATAATTCTGCGACTTTAAAACCGTAAGAGATATTTGAACCATTTGAGAAATTTCACACAGTTAAAGCTTTTATGTGGTCGGTGACCCTTCAAAATTAACCACCTTCCAAAGTGTGTTCAAATCGATATTTTGTGGAAAATACTTCTGTAATTTTTGAATCATTAGAGATATAAAATGATGAAATTTAACATCTTTAGAGCTGAGGTATTTCATTTTAAACCACCTGTGTTTTATATCATTTTTAGTCCTTTAATCCAAAAATATTTATTGAATTCTTCTTCTCATACAAAAAGAAAATAACTTTATAATGAATAATTTCCTTTTTTTGTTTCCCCTCTTTAATTGAGCAATTTTCTCAAGAAATATGAACAAACAAAAAAAGCAATTTCGAATTTTCCCCAAAACAATTTCCCTTGAAATATTCAAAATAAAAACTTCTAAGAATTTTAAAGGAACAACAACAACACAAAACAAGAATAAATTGATTTATAAATAAAAAAACTTAAAATACAAAATAACTTTATTCTAATATTTTTCCAATTTTTCCCACAAAAAGTTCTTTAGCAAAAAATTGTTAAAATTCAGTTTTCATAATAAAAAAAACATTTTAGATTTTAGACTTTTATATACTTCAAATTGTTTATTGTTGTAGTTGTTGTTTTCTTGTTGTTTGAAAAACTTAACAATAAAAAAATATTCATACTTTTTTGTTTTATTTTTGCAGTTGACGATAAATTTCTTAGTTAAAGACGATATTTTACTCTAAATAACAAAAACAAAAAGAGAAATAAAAACAAAATGAAAAATATTATCAAACTTGTACTTTGTGGGGGTTTTTTTATCGTCTCCTTTTTGTTGGTTTTATATATGTTTTTTTCTATACGTCAATAATTTCACTTTTTCATCTCTTTTCTTTTTGTTCTGTTGCATACAATCAAGACAATCATTCACATACAATTGAAATTCTCTTTAAGAGAGAAAAGCAAAAACCCTACAGTTCTCTTGAAAAAAAAAAAAAAACCATTTTCATTTCCACCTTCCGAAAAATTACAACTCTTTTAAACAACAACAACAGTATACTACTTTCAAACCGTTAGAGATATTGTAATGAAAATTGTTTATGATTACAGCTGAGGCTTGTTCGAGTGGGTTTGGAGAACTACAAGCGTCCATGTAGTTAAGTTCTTTGTCGGTGTCTCTCCAAATTTAACTAAATCGCTCACTTTTCCCAAATCGATTTTTTGGCGGAAATAATTTTGTAACTTTTGAACCGTAAGAGATATATTAAATATTAGAAGAATTTCACATAGTTCAGTTGTTTCTGAATTATTTTATTATGTGATCAGGGGCGTAATCGGTGACCCTTCAAAATTAACCATCTTACAGAAAATGTTCAAATCAATTTTTTGGGGAAATAATTCTGTAATTTTTAAACCATTAGAGATATCATAATGAAATTTAACAGCTTTAGAGCTGAGATCTTTCTGAGTTCATTTGGAAGAGAACAAGTGCCCATGTGGACAAGGAGACAAGTGTAGCCAAATTTTCATTATTATTTTTATTATTATTTCGTTTTTTTTTAATCTGTAACGTTTGATCATGATTATTCACGTACTTTTGAGTGGATCTGGAGAAGTGCAAACCTCTTTCTGGTCAGGTGCTTAGTCAGTGACCTTCCAAGTTGGACCATCTTTAATATATTGATTGTTTTTTCAAAAAATTCATCAAATTTAATTTTTAAATTGAGACAAAATTAATTTTGTATATAAATTTACCTTCTAAAGACCTATAGAATTACCCTTCTACGAACCAAGTTATCTTTAGCAGTTTCAAAATTGTTCAAATCGCTGAAAATCTCCTTAGAAAAGTGAAATAATCTTCTTACAAAGAACAGTATACAATTTACAAATCGTTAGATAAATCATAATGAAATTTCACGTGTTCAAAGCTGAAGAGTTTTCGAGTTGATTTATAGAAATAAATTTCTTCTCCCAATTTAGCCACCTGGAATATGTTGATTTTATGTTCTTTATAACATTTTTGGCATTGACATGATCTTTAACTTAATCTTTCTTGATAAATTGTGAATCTTCTGGGTCTAACGTTTTAAAAGATCTCAAATACTAAGAGGTTGATAGCTTGACTAATAATCCCTTTTAAATATGGGTATCTGTTGTCATATTCCATATATTTCTACTAGAAATTTTCACTATGGCTGGCACTATTTATTTATGTATGTAAAAGTTATGTTTGTGTGAATGTTTTCGTTTATATCATTTGCCGTACTCTTCCGAAAATTCTTCAGTTTGAACCATGTGAAATTCCGTTTCATTCTGTAACGATTCGTAAGTTACAGCAAGTTACTCGTGAAGTAGTGATTGAAAGATGGTTGAGAATCGATTCTCTATTAAAAAAGCGAATATTTTTTGATCGATTCAACACAAACGATTTTATATCAAAATCGATTTTTATCGTACGATTAACCGAAAAACTCATTTAAAATTTTCAAAATTTGTTATTTCCTTGTTTCGAATAAAAAAGGATTTTTTCTGAAGGATTATGTGGGTGGAGCTTGAAAAAATTATGTACCGACCCTCGTATAATTTCGCATATTGTATTTAGCAATTGCAATTCACATTTAAATGTAAGAGTTATGCGTTTCAAAGAGTTATTTGGAATGAGGACCTCTTAGAAATAAAGAACCCATCGTACAATTTGGTACATCATTTTATAGTAGAATAAAAAGTCTTACGAAATTTGGTAAAAAACTTTTTATATTTAAAAATTTCATGAGTCAAAAACCCCCATTCTAGGGGCATTATTATGGGGCCTATATGAAATAACGGATCAATCATCTTTCGTCCAAAATATCACCACGTGCCAAATTTCATTTAGACATTTTCAAAACTGGGAATCGTATTTTGAGAACAAGTCAGCCAGGCGAACTGACGGACTACTTTTTAGAATACCTTTCGACTCAGAATCACTTCCTGAGTCGAAAGGTGTTAGGACTTCTTTTTCAGCCCGTTACAAACATTTGCACCAACACATAATGCCCCAACCACTTATGGTGGCGTAGGATAAACAGAATATTATTTATTAATTAAACTCTCTGCCTCCCTCTCTCTCTCCAACTCTTTTATTTTCGAGTAACTTTTTTATAAAAATTCTCTTCCGTATTACAAGAATTTGATTCCATTATTTTTAAAAATTTCGTTAAAAAAAATTCACTTTAATATGGAGGTTTTTTTCTTTCCTTCATTTCTAAAACAGAAAAAGTAACACAAAAGAAATTTACATTTTTATGATTGATGTTGTTGTTGTCGTATGTTTTTCTACTTCCCACATTCCCAAAAGAAGTCTCTGTTCTAGTTTTCATTTTAAGAATGTTTGTTTTTGTTGTTGTAACAACAAAATCGCAGTAAAATATGAAAATAAATAATAAAAAGAAAAATCTTTCCAGATTTATTATTTTTCCTAGTTTTTGTTATTGTTGTTGGGATTTTCAATTGTTTTGTTGTTGTTGTTGTTTTCTCTAATACTAATCTTGTTGTTGTTAAATTTAAATTGTGGTTTAAAAGTTTGTAAATGTTACTTTTTAAAAACTCAATATTTGTTTCACTTTTAAGACTTCAATGGAAGATGAATTGAATCTTTCTATATTAAGATTATTTCTGAGAATCAAAGTCATCTTCTCCAGAAAGTAAAATTCTAAAAATTATTATTTTAAATTATTAAAAATGAAAATTTACAATAAGACTTCTTTGCAGGAATTTCTATATTCCGGACCAATTAAAACAGAATTCCAAAAAAAAAAAATTTCAAGAAAATTTTAGAAATTATTAGTTGAACAATTTCTAAATTACTGATCAACTTGCATATTATAGGAAACCTCTCCTTAAAAAGAATACTTCTTACAGTCAAGGCTGTCGTCTCCAGAAATTGGAATCCTGAATGAAGTTTGTGAGATTCAAAAAAAAAAAAAATCAAAATTAACTTTTATGATTTTAGAAAAGAAATTTTTATATTGCGAACCATATTGTCCTCGCAGGAATCCCACCTTGAAGTTCTATGAGGATTTTCCAGAAAATTAAATTATAAAATTGAATTTTTTAAAAAGTTTTTGAAAATTTGACTTTGACTTTTATTATGATTTCTATGGAGGATTTTTAAATTGTAATCAAATTCGACCATTGTAGGACTTTTATTATCATTCTCAGAAAGTAGAATTCCTACAATCTGCTGTTACATCTAATAATGTCCTTTTTATAGAGAAAATATTCAAAATTAAAAAACGTTAATGAAAAAATCGTCCATCAACTCTTTAATGGCAGTGAGGAACTAAAACGGATCCAATTATTTATAAATGTGGTTCATACATTTATTTTTACCTAATTCATCTGAAAAATGACCACCAGATGAGTTATTCAAATTTTATTCACTCTCGAAACCACAAATGTTAAAATAATACAGAGATTTTGCAAAACATAAATAAAAACATTTTTGCTCCATAATTTTGTGGTTTCAAAATTTAATATTTTTAGTTTATTTTTTAATATTTTATAAAATTTTTGTCAAGTTATGATTCAGAATAAAGCTACAGGAGCAAAAATAATTTGAAATTTAATTTTTTTGGTAAAAATTAAAATTTTAAGTGAAAAAAATAATTTTTAGTGAAAAAGTATATTCTTAGTGAAAATTTTTTTTATTTAAAAATTTATTTAAAAAAAAGTTGAAATTTAGTGAAAAATTGAATTTTTAGTGAAAAATTGAATTTGTTAGTGAAAAATTGAATTTTTAGTGAAAAATTGAATTTTTAGTGAAAAATTGAATTTTTAGTGAAAAATTGAATTTTTAGTGAAAAATTGAATTTTTAGTGCAAAATTGAATTTTTAGTGAAAAATTGAATTTTTAGTGAAAAATTGAATTTGTTAGTGAAAAATTGAATTTTTAGTGAAAAATTGAATTTGTTAGTGAAAAATTGAATTTTTAGTGAAAAATTGAATTTGTTAGTGAAAAATTGAATTTTTAGTGAAAAATTGAATTTGTTAGTGAAAAATTGAATTTTTAGTGAAAAATTGAATTTGTTAGTGAAAAATTGAATTTGTTAGTGAAAAATTGAATTTTTAGTGAAAAATTTAATTTTTAGTGAAAAATTTAATTTTTAGTGAAAAATTGAATTTTTAGTGAAAAATTGAATTTTTAGTGAAAAATTTAATTTTTAGTGAAAAATTTAATTTTTAGTGAAAAATTTAATTTTTAGTGAAAAATTGAATTTTTAGTGAAAAATTGAATTTTTAGTGAAAAATTGAATTTTTAGTGAAAAATTGAATTTTTAGTGAAAAATTTAATTTTTAGTGAAAAATTGAATTTTTAGTGAAAAATTTAATTTTTAGTGAAAAATTGAATTTTTAGTGAAAAATTTAATTTTTAGTGAAAAATTGAATTTTTAGTGAAAAATTTAATTTTTAGTGGAAAATTGAATTTTTAGTGAAAAATTTAATTTTTAGTGAAAAATTTAATTTTTAGTGAAAAATTTAAAAAATTTTAATTTTAGTGAAATTTGATTTTTTTTAGCAAAAAATTGAATTTTTAGTGAAAAATTGAATTTGTTAGTGAAAAATTGAATTTTTAGTGAAAAATTGAATTTGTTAGTGAAAAATTGAATTTTTAGTGAAAAATTGAATTTGTTAGTGAAAATTTGATTTTTTAGTAAAAAATTTTACTTTTTGTAAAAAACTAAATTTTTGATAAACAATTTAAATTTTTTTTTAATTTAAATTTTTGGTGAAAATTCGATTTTTTTAAATTTGACTTTTTATGAAAATTTGAAAATTTCAATAAAATTTTATAACAAAAATTTTCCTATAAAAATAATTAAAGTTCTCTTAATTACAAAAATTTTAAAAATAATTAAAACAAAATAAAAAAGAAGAAACAAAAGATTTCAGTTCCCATAATGAAACCCAACAAATTTCAATATTTCACTTTTTTTCTACTTTAGTTTTTTTGTAGCTTCATGAACTCAATGAAGTCGTCTCCGATATGTCAAAAGATATATTTTTTTTGTAAACTTCAGTCAGGTAAATAATTACAAATAACGAAGATAAAGAAGACTAAACTAAAAAAGCAAAACAAAAACAAAAAGACAAACTGAATGATTACAAACTCTTCTACCTCCCTGAGAGTTTGTAAAAAAATATATATAACAATTTTACAACAACAACAACAAAAATCGAAAAAATGATATTGTTATTATCATTATTGTTTTTTTTTTCTTTCATTATATTTGTTTGGATCTAATTACGTCCAAAGTAAAGAAGAGAAGGAAAAAATGGAATAAAACTAATATGAATGTAAAATTATGTAACAAATGAATGAGTGAATGAATGAATGAATGAATGAAATTCAACTAAAATTACAAATTTTATTGTTTATATTTTAACTTAACGTATGTGTACACATAATGTACATAAGTGTGTGTGTGTGTGCGTATGTGTTTGTGTTTATCATGATGTATAGATACATATTGTTGATGGTTTCATGGAATGTGGATGCAACTTGCAAATATTTTATGTAAACAAATAAGAAGTAAAATTTAATAGTTGAAAGTAGTTGAGGAGGGTAAATTACAAGATTTGCTAATAGAGTCATCATTTATGTGTATGGGAGTGTATAAGGAGTGAGATTGAAAAATTCTTAACATACATGTTATCTTAATGAAAACGAAACCACTAAATTTGCAGTTTTAATTCTTGTAAATGACTGATTTTTTTTCATTTTTTTGCAATTTTGCACTTTTTTTCGGGAGTGACTCCATTAACGTTTTAATAGTTTTTAATACATTCTGCTCGTTTAAAATCTACTACACATCTGGACACCTTTTTTGAGCTCTTCAATTAGCATCTTTTGGTAAAAATCCCACATTATTGTTCTTCTTCACTCAAGAGCTTGTTAACCATAATTACAGGATACCAAGTCAGGCCAAAAATAAGTGGTCTCCACTTATTTTTATGAAGTTTTATAAATGGAAGCAGCCACTTTTTTACTACTTTTGGGTCCTAAACTTTTCTTCAACATTCCCTCGATCCTAAGCAACATAAAATTTTCGATCATGAAGTTGCTGCATAATGGATGACGAAATGTATGTTAAGATATATTTTTTGAAAACTTAACTTCAATTTCCTTGCTCTGCGTTTTGGCCACAAAATTTATAGCAGCGTTCTCGTTAGGAACAAGGATTAAAAGTTTTTTATGAAAAACCTGTGTTAAGAATTTTTCGTTCTCACTTATGTGTATGTGTGGTTGTTAAAGATTTGTGAAATATTGAAATGTTGACAAATTTCAACTTATAGATACAAAGACACAATATTTATTTATATTGGGTGGGTAAATAAGTTTTAAACAATTTTCAATATTTGGGATCGTGATAGAATTGGTATCAATATAGTAGGGTGGTCCAATTCATAATTGATTGGAGTGTTTTTTATTAGCTTTGCGATTCTGTTTGTGCTCTTTAATTATCTCTTGACAAGAGCACAGTATCTCTTCACTGGCCTTAGCTTCGGGCAGTTTTTGGTACAAAAAAACACATTATTGTTATTGTACCACTCAAGGGTTTGTTCACCATAGTGACAGGATGATAAGTTAGACCTAAAAGAAGTGGACACATTACAAATGGAAGCAGGCATTTTTGTAAACATTTCTTGTTGTAAATTTCGGTATTTATAGAGTCCGTTGTAACAACTGCATATTGCTTGTCATACCAAGAGCTTTTTGGGGAATTTTTGACTGCTTGAGATATTTTTTCTTCAACATTTCCACGAACATAAATGTTTGACCAGAAAATTGCCAAAAAAATCTGCCAAACATAGGTTTCGTCATTCATTATGCAGGTGCTCTGTTTTTGGCCTCTAAATTATTAGCAGCGTTCCTGTGAGCAGCCCTCTAATTCTTGTATGTTTCTTAACCTGCATTAGCTTTAACTTTTCGCACCAAATAGTATCAGCAATGAGCTGTTTTCCTACGGGATGCATTAAGAGCTCTTTTGAACTGATAACTTAATCGGTCACCTAATATTCTGCCACTGTATTTAGTAATTATCACAGTTTTATACAAATTTACCACTTTAAACTCGAAAAAAAAAAAAATTCTGTTGGAAAAATAAACTTTATTTAAAAGTTGTTTTAAGTTTTAAACTGTTAACTTAATTTTTCTTTTAGTTTTATTTCCTAATTAATATTCATTTAATTAAATAAAAATGGAATAACAACAAACATACAAATAAACTTTTACCAATATTTTTTCAATATTTCCAAATTATTTATTTATTTATTTGTTTATTTATTTAGTTACTAAATAGTAAATACAAGTATTTAATTAATATTTTTCATTTGTTTAACATTTAATTATTATTTTTAGTTAAAAAATTCCTTAACCAAATTTGTTGTCAGAGTTTTTTAAGGTAAAAGAAATTATTTAATGCAGGTGTTTTTGTTTGTTTTATTTCGAAATGGTAATTAATATGCGAGACCAGATTTAAAGTTTATCACTTAATTAACACACCTTCCAAGTTAAATATGAATATTTATGAAAAAATTATTAGATTTTGCAGTTAAATAAACTTTAAAAAAATCCATTTCGGAAAAATATTCCATTTTTTGAAATCTTTTAAGGAAAAGGTGAATTCCACATTAAGAAATGAATAGAAAAGTACGTATTTTTCTTTATAAAATTTGCATTCAATTTTTTATTACAAATCAAATATTTTCGCTTAAAACTTTAATTTTTTTCACAAAATATTTATAAAATTTTCACCAAAAATTTTCAATAAAAATTTTAATTTAATGTATTTTTGATCTTTTACATAAAACGTTAATTTAAACTAAAAATGCAATTTTTCACTAAAAATGCAATTTTTCATTAAAAAATCAATTTTTCATTAAAAATGCAATTTTTTACTAAAATGCAATTTTTTACTAAAATGCAATTTTTCACTAAAAATGCAATTTTTCATTAAAAATGCAATTTTTCACTAATAATGCAATTTTTCACTAAAAATGCAATTTTTCACTAAAAATGCAATTTTTCACTAAAAATGCAATTTTTCACTAAAAATGCAATTTTTCACTAAAAATGCAATTTTTCACTAAAAATGCAATTTTTCACTAAAAATGCAATTTTTCACTAAAAATGCAATTTTTCACTAAAAATGCAATTTTCAATTAAAATGCAATTTTTCACTAAAAATTCAATTTTTCACTAAAAATGCAATTTTTCACCAAAAATGCAATTTTTCACTAAAAATGCAATTTTTCATTAAAAATGCAATTTTTCACTAAAAATGCAATTTTTCACTAAAAATGCAATTTTTCACTAAAAATGCAATTTTTCACTAAAAATGCAATTTTTCACTAAAAATGCAATTTTTCACTAAAAATGCAATTTTTCACTAAAAATTAAATTTTTCACTAAAAATGCAATTTTTCATTAAAAATGCAATTTTACATTTAAAATGCAATTTTCACTAAAAATGCAATTTTTTAATTAAAAATGTATTTTTTAATTAAAAATGTATTTTTTTTACTAAAAATGCAATTTTTTACTAAAAATGCAATTTTTTACTAAAAATGCAATTTTTCATTAAAAATGCAATTTTTCATTAAAAATGCAATTTTTCATTAAAAATGCAATTTTTCATTAAAAATGCCAATTTTTACTAAAAATGCAATTTTTCACTAGAAATGCAATTTTTCACTAGAAATGCAATTTTTACTAAAAATCCAATTTTTTACTAAAAGTACAATTTTTTACTAAAATTTACTAAAAATTCAATTATTCACTAGAAATTGAAACTTTCTTATGAAAACTTATAGTCTAAAACATACTCTAAATTCTAAACTCTAGACAATAAAGTTTAGGGTCTTAACTATATCCTATACTACAGTCTAAACAAGAGTCCAAGTCAAGAGTCTAAACTATAGTCTAAACAATAGTTAAACTATAATCGTTACTTTAGTTTAAACTATAATCTAGTTTATAATCTAAACTATAATACCAGAACTTAAATTCGAATACTTTTCTATTCGAATAAAAATTATATTTTGTAAAATTTGAAGTGCAGTGGTTTCTCGATTTAACGAATACTTAATTTAGCGAATTCGCGATATAACAAACGGTCATACTTTTCTCATTGAATACCTTATAATACGAACAAAACGAATTTAATTGAACGATTTTTTGAGAGAAAAAAAAAACATAGATAAAATCCTATAAAGAGAAATAAAAAATAAGACGAACGTTTTTTGTAACATTTTTAAAGAGCATTGCACGTGTTAAGGCATAAAAAAATTATCGAATCATAACAAAGAAAATTTGCCACATTTAAAGAATTTTTTTGTCTTTACGAATAGTTCTGACATTATATCATTCGTTAAACCGGGTGACCACTATATTATCTTAATTTTATTTCAAACTCATTTATTCAAAATTCCTTTAGCATAAGAAATTCTTAAACTTATCAAACGAAAAATGTGAAATAAAAATAATAAATCGATATTTTTTGTCTTTAAAAACCAAAAAATTATGCTAAATCACGGATTCATCTTCTTTTTTCACATAAATTACTTAACAACGATAAATATGTTTCTTATAGTGAACTCAAAAAACTGACTCTTTCAGAAAAACGGTTTTCGAGGTATTCGAAAAATGAGCTTTTTATAAAAACCGTTTTCGAATATGATTGTATGTGAAAAAACCGGTTAACCAATTTTTGGCCTTTTTATGGAATGAAGTTGAAATAATAGTCGATCATTATTATCGAAATGTGTATTTGTTCTCACATCAAAACAGATTTCATCAAATTATTTTTGCACTTTATATGCCCTAAATTCTTTGGGTTTAAACGTTTTTTGTTAGTGTTTCTCAGAATCGTATTTAAAATAATGCGTCTATATATCATGGTTTTATTTAAATCCTGAATTTTAAAACACCTTTTAACCGATTGAAAAAACCAACATGTCGAAAATGGTTTTCTGTAATGCATAAAACCGGTTAAACGGTTTCCGGTTACAGTTTTTGAATACACTAGTTTATTATAATAGAAATCCTCCCAAATAAAATCCCATAATTTATGTTTTAATAAACTTGAGACTTAATTTAGACAAACAAATAAATAATTTTTATATTTTTTATTCAAAATAACTTTAATTTACAGGCTCAACATTCTATTTAGCCAATTATTTATTAAAAAAAAAACACTCAAAGAGAGAGCGAGAGTCAGAAAGATCAAGAGAAAAAGAGAAAGAGTGTGATGTGAGATAAAAAAAAGAGATGATTTGTTTTCATTTATTAAAATTCACTTTAAATTAAATAAAATTATTTTAAATTTATTTTGTTATGTTTGTTGTTGGTTTTTGTACAATTGCGCTCAAGGTCCGAGACAGACGAGGTGTTGGAGCTTATGATGATGACACTTGGTCACGCAGAGACAAATCTATGGAATTTCTACAACAACAACAATAAAATAAACTTAACTTGTTTTCTTCAATGAGACCCTAGAAATATAGAATGTTATTTGTTGTTGTTGTTGTTGTTGTTGTGTAATCTAAATGCCGGCCGGTTATTGGAACATAAGAGGATTTATAATGTTTTTTTATTATTATTTTTTCTTTTATTTCAAAAAAGTAATAGAGAACATGAAAAAAAAGATATTAAGAAAGAACAGAACAAACAAAAAGAAGAAATGAATAAGGAAATTAAGACAATAACGGACTTAATTAATTAAAAAATAAAGAAAATGATAAGTAGGGACTTTTTAGATCAATAAATTAAAGGGTAAGGAGTGAGATTGAAAAATGATTAACATACATACATTTAAATAAAAATAAAACCACTAAACTTTTGGTTTAATTTTTTTATTTGATTGAAAAAAATATACGAAGAAATATATTTTTATAGTTTTAATCACCAGTGATGAACTTTTCCGAAACCCTTCCCAATATCTGTTTACTGGTCTTAGCTCTTTGGCAGTTTGGTGGATTTGCCTCTCTTGATACAAATACCACAATAAGTTCTTGTTCCACTCAAAGACTTGTTTGCCATAATGACAGGATGTCAAGTCAGCACAAAAAAAGTGGACACATTATGAAATCTTATGAATGTAACAAACGATTGCGGCTTTCTTTTCCGCAAGTAAAATTTTTGACCAGGGCCAGTTGCAAAAATCTGCCAGAACATACATTTCGTCATCCAGTATACAACAATTTTTTTAGAAAACTAAAAACAATTGCCGGACAAATTTTGCCGATACTGTTTAATAACATTGGAAACAGTTTATCGACAGATCTTTGAGTGCTAGACCAACATTTTACTGGACCAAGTTAGGTCTTCTTTAAAAATAATTAATGATTTTAGTGCGCACTATTTTCTGGTCACTCATTTTAATCAGAATACCAAATATATTTATTTGTTTGACCTTAAACTGTATAACTGACCTGATTTACAAGGATAACTTGATCAAAAAAATCGAATAAAAAGGAGTGAGTTAGAAAAATTGTTAACACACGTATTTCTTTTTTATGTTAATCATTACCGGGAGAATTTGCCATTGATAGAAAGCTTGATTGAGGTGGAAGGAATGATCCACTTGAAGTTTCCAAAACCAGAAGAGAGAAAGCATTTTCAAAGGAGCTTCCAATACATCCGGTTGGATAACAGCAATGATATCTTTGTGCTCAAACTATTTGGTAGGAAAAACTAAAGCTAAAGCAGATTTTAAAAAACACACAGTTCTCAAAAGGTTCCTGACGGTAAACTGCTAAAAATTTTGAGTCCAACAAGAGAGCACTGAAATATAAGTCAAGTTATTTGACTTAATGTATGTTCTGGCAAATTATCGAATTAATGTTGAAAAAAAGTTTAGAAAAAGATCTTCGAATACAAGCAATATGTCGTTTCAGTAAAAGTAGGTAATCAAATGTTACAACAGGCTCTATTAATACCAACATTTACATCAGGAAATGATCCCCATAATATTGTGGTGTTTGTAACAAGAGAGGCAAATCCTTCAAACTGCCCGCAGTTAAGGTCAATGAAAATATATTGGACTCTTATTAAAAGTGAATTGAAGAGTACAAAATTTGTAACCAAAAGTGTAATAAATTTTAAACGGAAATGGACCACCTGTTCGAGTAAAGTGACAAAAAGCACTATCAAAACATTAATGAAAGGGTTTTTTTAATATTTCAAATAAGTATGTTAAGAATTTTTCGATTTCACTCCTTAAAATTAAAAAATAACAAAAACTTCTAATTTTTTTCCAATAAATCCAATAATAATTTTAATTTAATTTCAATTGTGGTAGTCCTAAGATTTATGACTCTCAACATAAAAAATCTCCTCTTCAATTTTATTTTTGGTTATAAAAATTTCATCATATAAAATTATACTAATTAATTTACACTCTCTTTCTCTTCAACACTCCCTTAAATACCACTCTGACTCTTTAGACTCTTTAATCGTTATATAAAGATTAGATTTATTTTATGGCCACTTAAATTGTTAATTGGAGAGTTCACAAAATTCCCCCTTCGCGTATAAAATAAAAACAAAAATATGCTAAAGAGACCCCACGTTTTTTTAAGCGACAAAATATGTGCGTAAGTGCTAGACTAAATAAGTGATAAGTGCAATTATGAAAATAAATAAATAAAACAGAAAACAAGAAAAAAAGAATCATAAAAGTACTGGCTGAAAGTTAGTTAATAAAGTTTTCCGGTTTAATTTTTTCACTCTTCAGTTTTTAAATCTCGTAAAATATATCAAATAATTCCAATTCCTATAAGTTTTAAAACGTCTGGGAGAGTTAGTAAATGTCAAACAAAATTAAAGTTGAAATGCGTAAATGCGTAAAATATCTTCCGGTTATAAAATGAAAAAAAAAATCGACGTAATAAAAGTTAGCAACAACAACAAAAACGATTTTTCAACCCTCTTTTTCTTGTTAAAATTTATATATTTAGAGAAATACAACAACAAAGAATAAATAAGAGAAATTATAAGAGAATAATTTTTACCACCAAAACATTATAGGGGCTTTAAAAATATGCGGAATAGAATAGAATAGAAAAGAAGAAGCAACAATACCAACAATATTTATAACCTTAGGCGGCTATTAGCCCTTACTGTTGACAAATCAGGGATGAACTAAATTTCTATTAAGGTACTTTTTTGTTTCTAGTAAAAACAAAAAACAAAGATTTAATGCATTTTTAAATTGGCAAAATTATAATGAACTTAGTTTAAACTACAGTTAAACTAAACTTTACAATAGTCGAGATCATATTAGAAACTGTTCTTTAAGTTTGGAATATATTTTGTGAGACAATTTAGAATACAATAACTATTTATGAAACTCTAGTTTAACATCAAGTTTAGATAACAGTTTACACTATACACTAAACCATATTCCTATAAACGCATTAAATTTTTTGTCCATGTTCGTTTAAAGGAGAGGGAACGAAAATTTCTTAACACACGTTATTCATTAAAAATTTGTAATCCAAGTATAACCTTGACCTTTTCATCTAAAACTACTAATTCTTTTTATGCGTAGCCCAAATCATATTCTCCCAGAGTTTTATTCTTCACAAAAGACACAAGTTAGAGATTTTTAAAATATGACGCATTCTGAAAAGAGCTCCCAACACAGACACGGTAGGAAAGCATACCGAATATCTTAGTGCTCAAACTATACTAATTTTATCAAATTTTTTACAACTTTCTAGTCAAGAAACTTATGTTCTTCAAATTATTTACAAAAGTTCTATAAATACCGAATTTACATCAAAGAACGTTTACAAAAAGGCTGCTTCCATTCATAAGACTTCATATTTTCGGCCTGTCTTGTTAAACAAGCCCTTGAGTTACTGAAAGAACAATAATGTGCTATTGAACCAAGGGAGACAAATCCTACCAGTGGTAACTCCAGTGAAGAGATTTTGGGCACTTGATGATGTGTTAGATTTAAAACGGAGATGAATAACCTCTTCAGGCAAAGTAACAGAAAACACTATAAAAACTTTTATGCAAGAGTTTCAGAAAAAAGTTCAAAATTTCATCACAAGTGTTAAAGTAAAAAACTATACATTTTTGGAAATTGTAATAATTTTAAGTGGTTTCGTTTTTATTTATATTTATGTATGATAATATTTTTCGTTGTCAATCCTTAATAGAAGACAAAATAATCAATTTTGCTTCTTCATTAGCCACTAATATTTCCTTCACTGATGTCATATGAGTTCAATATATTTTTTTATCAAAAAAGTACTTTCGTACTTTCAATATCCCTCAGATTTGCATTTTACAAATCCTTCTTGTATCTATAAGGCTTCAAAAAATGTTTTCCTTTTTGTTGTCTCTTTAAAGGTGTTGAAAATGAAATATAAAAATATGTAAAATATTTCTTGTATAATTTATACAGTTTTTATTGTATTTTTCTCTTTTCAAATGACTTTGAATTTAACATTTACACATCTTCACATACACACTTCACAAATAAACCCTATAATCAACCAACCACCCACCCATTCAACCATTAAACCAACATTTTTTTTTTTTTTTCAAACAAAGAAATGCTCACTCTTTACAAAATATATTTTTTATTTTTATTCTTGTTATTGTTGCTTTTGCTTGTTTAATGCGTATGCGTATGTGTGTGTGTGTGTGGGTAAAAAATGCTGGCTTACACATTACACACACACACGTAAAAGGAAAAACATGTCGTGTTGTCGTTATTATTCTTATAAGAAATTGCATTAATAATGAAAACAACAACAAGTAGTATGGAAAAAGAGAGGAAGAGTGAGAAGAGAGTGGTTTGTTATAGAAAAAAGAGAATTTTAAAGGAATAAAATCTTTAAAAGTTCAATATTGATGTTTATTTATTATGTTTATACAAAATATATTATTTATTTAAAATAAATTTATTGCTTAAAACTCTTTTTATAAATCTTTACTTTTATTATCACAAATATTTGTTTATTTATGTTTTTTTATATAATTTACGGTTATTTTCATTTTATTATTACTCCCACTCATCAAACACATTTGTATGCATGTTTGTAAGTGTATTATATGTTTTCCATTAAGGTATTACATTCAATCTCACAATAACTCTCTCTCTCTCTCAGTCTCTCCCTTAAAATTACTCAGCTAAATGAAATGTACCACTATATTCCTTGTCTTTACTTGATGTTTGTTTGTGTATTTTGTTATTAATTTACCTTGATATTGATTCTTTTTTTTTTTTTGTATTTTTTTTGTGTTGTATTGTTACTCTTGATTGTTTTGTATTTTCAAGATAATTTAAAGAGCAAAGTAAACAATTATTTGATCCTTAAGTCAATTTAATTTTCATTTAATAATAAATTTATAAAATAAAAGTAATGAAATAAATATTTGTTTTTTGTAAATTTGAAGAGTAATAAAAATTTTTGAAGGGAATTAAGAAAGATTTAATTTAATTAAGAAAAAGTTAAAAAATTTTGTGAAAACAAATACGAATGCGATATGACGAGTCTTCAATACCCTCCACTACAAATGCATGTGAAGCAACTACGTTATGTTTAGTACTCACTCATGATTCATTATAGTAATTATATTTTTATCACTTTTTTCTACTGAACCGATTTTTATAGTTTTTGGAATGCAATGAAGTACATATAACTTTATGTTATGACAAAAATCATTCTAACTTCTGAATTTATAATTAGAAATTTTACGAAAGTACTCCGCTTACACTTTTTAATATACTGGGTCCATTTTGCTGGTTAAAAATCAAAAAGGTCTCGGAACTAAAACAATAACTTAGGCCAATTTCTTTGGACTCAGTCGATTATTGTGGATGTGAGCGAGACAAAAACAGACAGCTGGATATAGCTAAGTCAACTCAGATTTTAATTTAATCTAAAAATATATATACATTATGGAGTCTGAGATTATTCCTTCTTAGCGTTTCACACGGAACGACGAAGTTAAATACACTCTTCACCACTTGTGGTGGTAGAGGGAATGAAAGAAAAAAAATAATTAAAATAATGTTTTTTTTAAGAAATAAAATTAATATATTTCTAAAAAAACATTATCTTTTTTTATTAAAAATTAGATTATAAAATAATATTTTTATTTAAAAAATGACATTTCTATTTCATTTTGAATTGTTATCTAAAAGATGTTTATGGAAAATTAATTCAAGTTCAATTTGCATTTTTTATTGCTAAATAAACTC
>PYHX02000510.1:0-30335 GCA_004302925.2 Cochliomyia hominivorax
TCAAATTGATAGAATTATTCAAAATTTTGCTAATTTGTTTATATTTACAAAAGATAAGTAGTTCTCAGCCGCATACTTAATATAAAGAATTTTTTTATATTACTCATACGTATTTACGTTAAAAATTTGTGAAATTGATAGAAGAGATGATATGTTTTAAAAAGACTGTCAAGTGGAGTAAAAAGCAAAACCCTGATGAACGCTATATTTGGTCAACAAACCATTTCAAAATGGTTTAAAAATATGTAAGTTGAGAAACTGTTCTACAAGAATTCTGGAAATAATAGAAAATCTTGATCTTAAAATCTTAAAAATACAAAAAATAACAAAGTTAAAAGTTGATTAAAAAAAATTTATTCCAACTTTACAACCTCTGAGACTAAGAAATAACGTACACACATAAGAATATATTTTATAAATATTTACAAGGGCTGTTCTACATACGAAAAAACAATATATTCGAGTTGGTTAACTTTGCAGAGTTATCTCTCCAAATCAACACTAGATTAATAGGAAACCTTTCTGAAAACCATTTTCCGATAAATCAAGCCCTGTTTTTTCTTTATATCAGAAAGAGAGAGGAGGTGGGAAGACACTGTAGGAGATAAGAGTGGACTGAGTTTATGACAAGATCGAATATCTTAACAGTTTAACAGTGATTATTTTATGATTAATTGTTATTTTATTTTGAAAGTATTTCTGAACACTCATTTTCTGTTGCTATTTCTAATCGTCTAAGAATTCACTAAATATTTCTGTATCTTTAACAAAGCTTCATCTGACATTTGTTTGAAGCAGTAAACCATATAATGAAGGGTCATCATTAGTAATCTTTATTTCCAACTCATTTTCTTGGAAATAGCTTGATCAAATATAAAGGTATATGGTAAATTTCTCTGGAAAAATCAAACTAATTCTTGGTTTTGGTCAAAGTGAGATAGAAAAATGTATGAAATAGGAAAAGTAGAAAGCATTTTTATATATATGGAGATTATTATATAGATATTTTATGTCACCATATTTATTTCCAAATAATTTTCTGCTAAAATGTTATATCATGAGAAATATTTCTGAGAAACATTTCCTGAGTAAGCGATGAAAAAAGTTTCAGATTTTTGCTTTATCTTACTATATTTAATTAAATTTAATAAAATTTATAAATGAATAAATTGATTACGACATTGTCTTTAAAAAATATAATGAATTTTTTACATTTATAACTAAACATCGAAATCATTTGTGTTTTATATATTCAAGATTAAAAAAATATTTTATATAGAATTTTTAAAGAATTTATATTAAAGTAAAATAAAAGAAAACATTTTCTTAAGAAATGAATTTAAATTCTAAAAAACTTTCATTTTTGCTTTTATATAAAAACAACATCTTAAAAAAGGATGAAATTTTTCCATTATTTTCTTGAGCTGTCGTTGACTTGTCCCAAGTTTTACATTTATTTTATGTTATTTAACTTTACAAAACAACTTAATGCCAGGCGAGCAGTTACAGCACAAATAATAACAACAATTTCTTTTTTAATTGTTACGAGAGGGTTTTGAATTAAAAAATGATAATTGTGTTGATGATGACAATGGTACTTAAGGGGTTTGGGTTCAATGAATGATATGATTCTATTCCATTGGAGTACTTCAAATTTGTGTATTTTTACTTAAAACATTCCTTTAATTAAAAAAGGATTAATTTTCTGTTTTTCATTTTTACATTTGGTCAAATGCTCCAAAAATAAAAAATCATTTGTTACTGTTTATTTTTCTTTCACTTTTTAGCCAGGAAATTTCTAGAAGAGAAAGGAGTTTATTTCTTTTTGAAAAATTCTAAATTGTTGTATTGTTATTTGATGTTGTTTATACATAAATATTTTGTTAATTTTACATCTTTGCATCTTTTAGATCTGATTAATAATGAAAAGCTCATTAGTTTTGTTATATGGATCATTCTATAAAAAATAGTTCCAATGATCAACCGTCTATGAGTCCTAGATAGTTCAGTACAAAATAAGACTGAATTTTCGAGTACAAATAGAAAATTTTAAATGGTCTTAAAATGGTTCCTTTTATTTAGATTTGTTGATGAAAGCTAACATGCTAAGTCAAATATTGGGTGATATAAAATTCTATTTTCTGCTAACATTTTTGAGGTTATACAGTCCCTAATAAAAATTGTACATAAATAGAAATTCGAATCTCTTTATTACATTTATAAAAAAGTGTATATTTTTCACGAAACCACTGTTGGTGTTATTTCACCAAATAAATGTTGTATCTACTCAATAATTTCTTCAATACCTTAATAATTTTATAACAGACCAAAAAGGTCATTTTTAGCAAAAACGGAAAAGAATAAGAGTAATTTAAAAAACCACAAAATTACATTTTTGGGTTTTTGGCATTAAAAAGCACTTGAAAATCTTATATGTTTTGTTTTGGGAAGAGTGAATAAAAGAAAAAAGTTTTATTTTCTTTAAATAAGAACGAGGGTTTACATGATTTGCTAAGTTATAGAAAATGGAAATAGTAAAAATTATTTCAATTCAAATACCGCTTCAAATTTTTGTACATATTTTTATTTTTGAGAGCCAGAAAAATAGGCGTTGGTATATTTAAATCATTATTGTTTTTAAAAATTTTCACAATTTTTGTCAATATGAGTCTTTATTGATTTTGTTGTTGGAGGCTTGGTTTTAGGGTTTAAAATATAAATTTATGACATTTAAGGAGAATTTCTGCCTATAAAAAAATCATTTGCTTTTCTTGAGAAAAGTATGCTGCTGTAGATGTTATTAAAAGAGTTGAAGCTGAACTAATAACTGTAGCACTTTATACTCTACACCACAGTAGGTGGGGTATTATGCATTTGTGCAGATATTTGTAACGGACAAAAATGGTCCTATCACCACTTTTAAGTATACCCTTCGACACAGAATCACTTCCTCAGAATGAGACCGTCCGTCCGTTAGGCTGGCATGTTAAATTTGTTGGCAAAATATAGGTCACAGTTTTAAGGAAATTTGAATTTAATCTGGCACATGCTTCTGTTTTGGTCATGCTATTTCCAAATTAGAAGTCATCTAATCATCTTTTGAAATATTTATATATCTAATCTTTAAGTGAAATTGCACATGTCTAATTTTATGCGATTTAATTTTCAGTATTTTACTGACTTTATAAACAAAAACAAGTCTTAACATCTGGAATTATGCAAAAAATTAAATTATTTACTTTGTGGGTATTAAAACGAAAAAACTAAAAGCGTTATAAAACAAGCAAGAATGCTGCATATTTTTCTGTGCCAAATCTTAAATACCCTCCACAACTAACATAATACATAACTTAGCATTAGTTGAAAGGGCCCTATATGATATGGACTTATTGCAAATTTCAATACAATTGACGTTTATTCAAGAGTTTTATAAGTGTAGGATAGTTTTATAACAAAGTTTGATGACTTTGATTAAAACACAATTCTTTAATAGATTTTAGTTTATTATATATT
The DNA here is from genome assembly GCA_004302925.2 of Cochliomyia hominivorax. Classification (NCBI taxonomy): domain Eukaryota; kingdom Metazoa; phylum Arthropoda; class Insecta; order Diptera; family Calliphoridae; genus Cochliomyia; species Cochliomyia hominivorax. Next base: position 3,514 of record PYHX02000510.1, read on the forward strand.
ATATATATTAGGCTTAAGTCTAGGGGGTATTTATAGTTTTAATTCAACAATCAAATATATTTATTCACTTTGATTTTAAGACACTTTCACAACTTAAATTTATCACTTGACTTCTTACAACTTTACAACTTAACAACTTAACTCTTTCAACTTTAGACTACGACTGTCCTGGACCAGCGCTCAAACTCAACTATAGACGGAATTGACCGTCTATTGAGATCTAATCGTTACTCGTCAGTTTTTGTCGATTCTAGAATAATCTTGTCATATACTGTCATCTCTCTTCGTCCTATTCTGTCAAATACAACGGTCGTTTCAATATTAGTTTTAACTGCCATCAGTCTTAACCCTTAGTAGGGTCTACCCGATCGTGTGCGACCAGGCTCCAATCCCACATAAGCACAAACCTATTTTAGCGGGAAGGGCGTTATATGGGAGCTATATCAAAATATTGACCAATATTGTTCAAATTAAAAGCGCATATACAGAAGAGCTAGGGAATTAATTGTGTCCAATTTCAATATTATTTTTTCTTATTTAATAGTTTTCTAAGCTCAAACTCATTTGCCGTGAAGAGTCGTTATATGGAAGCTTTAGCAAAAACGGCTACGAAATAATTACGCTAAATCGGCTTATATTAAATAGTTTTATATGATCTATATAATATTCCTGGAAGGGCCCTTAAAATGGCCCCAGTGCCATCTTTCTTTGGCTTAATTATATCAAAATAAATATTAATGATTTTTTAAGAAAAATTTCTTAAAAATTGAAACAGATTTTTTGGTGTATCAAAATTTTGCCTATAACTTTTTTTTTAGCCTATAACTTTTTTTAATTAATTTAAAAATTGTTATGGATTTAGAGAATACTTGGATATTAAAATCTTTTCCAAAAAATATTTAGCTATTTTCCCAAATTATTGTAATTAAATATCTTTTAAAATTGTCAAATCGTATCAGCACATTATCTTGACAGGTGAATGAATTAAAGTGTTTTTAATGGAAAATTTCCATAATTTCTATAAAAACTAATTTGTTAAATATTTGTTTAAAAAAGGAAATTTTTGTCATGTATTATAAAACAAGTCAAGCTTGACTATGTAATACTCTACACCATATTATTGGCTGTATATGTTTGCTACGAAAAAATTATGAACGACCCTCATAAACCCAAGATTGGGCATTACTAACTAAATTATAAAATTACCTGATCATCAAGCAGTATATGGAAATAAATAATCAAATAATGAACAATAAAGGCAATGATTTTCAGTATACTAAAAGCTAAAGTAAAGATTTTTGAGATGTAAAAATAGTAAATTACGAGTCTAATGTTATTGTATCGAATTTTCCTAAAATGTCTTTTTACCGATTGCTTAGAGGATATTTTCTTTGTATCTTCTACTTCAGGTTTGAGCACAATATCCGATATGTTTGATATTGACTCTAAATGATGCTGCAAAACTTATCAATGCTGTCAAAATGTCGAAAATAATACCAATATTTTTGAGTGCTAGAAAACGGCTTAGATCATATCAGTGAAGAGCCTGGTAATATATAATGCCTACAAAATTGGAGAAGATCAACACATGTTGAAACCTGAAAAATAAAAGTGGAATAATCCTATAGTAAATATACATCAACAACTGTGAGTTTATATCACATAAACCACCTGTGTTTCATTTCAGTATAAATTTTTTGTCTAATATATTAAATTTATTAGGCTTTAGAAAGACGTTAACTGAAAGGAATATAAAATATTTTTAATTTAAACATAAAGTTTGCTATTTAATTTGTAGTATTTTAATCAAAGGAACTTTTTGCCTTTAAAAAGGCGTCAATATTGGGGAGATGTCGTTATTCGATATTTCAACATATGGATATTGCATGCTGAAATTGCAGCTATTCGAAGAGCGACCAATTGACTGAGGTATTACCTATTACACCTCAGCTTTTTTGTCACTACCCAGTTCTCGATGACCTATAGCGGCATTTCTTTAAATGCAATTCAGAGTAATTTTTCACAGATTGAAAAGAATAAATGTGGTTTCATACGCGATTGCAGATGGCTCCATGACTCTTCACAGGTTTTTGTGAATAAAATGCAATGTCGAACAAGATCTATATTTTTCTGCTTTGACACTAGACATCAATCTTCCTACTACTTACTTGTAAACCTCTTCCATAGATTCTCACCTTACTGATTAACTTCATCTCTTCGGCTAAAACAAAAGAATCTTTAGAACCCATGTGAGCCTCATCCTGTTCCTTTTTATAAGTAACAGTCTGATGACCTAACTTTAGGTTTATTTAATGTTAGGAATGGTGTTTAAATTTCACTTAAATAAAGAAATAAAGAATCGAATATGAATTTTAGAACATTATTCTTAAATCTGATTTAATAACATTTATGCGTTAACCCTCTGCTGCGATGTTCCAATATCTAAATATTTTTTGCACTTTAAATGTATTTAAAAATTTTAATTAGATTCTATTTTTTACATTTTATTTAGTATTTATTCAACTCAATTGTATTTTATATAAAATACAACAATTAAATATTCCCAGTAGTTTCTTAAACGAAAACAATTTGCTTTAAATTTGATTTAAATCTTAAAAAAATACAAAAAATATTTAACAAATTTACTGTTCGTGGAAAAAATCTATTATTTTAATACACTCCACCACCACAAGTGGTGATAAATGTATATAACTTTGTTATTCCATGTGTAACATCATGAAGGAATCATCTCAGGCCCTATAAAGTATATATATTCGTACATCAAAACAAAATCTGGTTCGATTTAGCTTTGTCTTTCCGTCTGTCTGTCCGTCCGTTTGTCCTTCTATTAGAAACATTCTCTCCTTAGAATAATTGTCAAAATTCATGAAAATTTTACCACATTATTCTCTATTTTCCTTAGAATTTCCCTATTTAAAACTATGAATGTGAACTAATTTTATTTAAAATCATCCCGATTATTGTTCAATTGGTCTTGAATATGTGTTATTTTGTTGGTTTATATCGGCCCATTTAAGTTTTGTTTTTGGAATTAACTTTAAGTTTAAAGTTAAAACTTTTTCAAGCCTTTTAAACTATAAAAAATTTTATTAAAACTCAGCACAGTTAGATCTTTAACTATTTTAAAGTTTGATCAATATCGGGCCATATTTTGTTATAATTCCCATACACACATAAAGCCCCTTCGCAAAAAATGGTTTGAATTCCATAAGTTTTTTAACTGTCTTTAATATATATAACTTGTTTGAAAGACATCAGGCCATATTTAGTTCGGTCCCGATTCCGGGAATAAACTATGAACCAATTCTACTGAAATAAAGACAACTAAATAATTGCATTTAATAAAGTGGTACGGTACTTAATATTCGGCAAGGCTGAATATAGCACTCTTGCTTGTTTTATATTTGTGTATTTAAGAAGGAAAATAAAAAGAAAACACGAAGTACTACTTTTAGTTTGTACTGAAGCAGAAATAAAAATGATTGTTTTATTTTATATTTTGCTTTATATTATATTTGTTATAAAGATCTCCAGAGTAATTTTGAATTTCATGGGGTCGTATATTGAATTTGTCATTTAATTCGCAAGAAATTGAAAAAATAAATCGAAATTTTGTTATAACCTTTGAAAGAGAATCCTTTTGTTTTATGTTTTAGGATTGTAAGAGAAGATTTAATATTATGTTTTTTTGGTGGGAAGTCAACAATATATTTTGTTTTTTTTTTCATTTTATAATAAAATAATTTTGTCGATATAAAATATAAAAAAAATACGAAGGAATTTTAAAGAGGTTTTACAAATTTGTAATTTTTCAGTTAATTCGCAACTACTTAAATCAAATAAACATAAATTATTATTAGGACTTTCACTAATATCCTATGATAATTAACTTAATATTGCCTGACTAAATTATGTATGTGGGATAGTTTTATAACAAAGTTTGATGACTTTGATTAAAACACAATTCTTTAATAGAATTTAGTTTATTATATATTATGTATATTAGGCTTAAATCTAGGGGGTATTTATAGTTTAATTAAATAATCAAATATATTTATTCACTTTATAAGACACTTTCACAACTTAAATTTATCACTTGACTTCTTACAACTTTACAACTTAACAACTTAACACTTTCAACTTTAGACTACGACTGCCCTGGACCAGTGCTCAAACTCAACTATATACGGAAAAGACCGTCTATTGAGATCTAATCGTTACTCGTCAGTTTTTGTCGATTCTAGAATATTCTTGTCATATACAGTCATCTCTCTTCGTCCTATTCTGTCAAATACAACGGTCGTTTCAATATTAGTTTTAACTGCCATCAGTCTTAACCCTTAGTAGGGTCTACCCGATCGTGTGCGACCAGACTCAAATCCCACATTCGGCCCTCCTGACGAAGTATTCGACTCGAATACTGGCGTCCATCGTTTCATATACTCAGCCACTGTAAATGTTCTACGTGGGCCCTCGACTTCGCCAACTTTTTCGACTTCATATCGGCCATGATTCATTTTTCGTATCACTATGTAAGGACCGTAATATTTTCCCTTTAATTTCAAACCGACTCCATATTGGGTGCGTCTTATAGATACTAAATCGTTAATCTCATACTTCTCCTCATCTCTGCGGTTTGCGTTGAAATGCTTCTCTATCTCTTTCTCTTTCCGTTTGCATTTCTTGTAGAATTTGTTCCTCCATAATTTCCTTAATATTAGGAAAGTCTTCGAGTATTCTCTAAAAGCGTTAGAAGTGAATGCAGACCCTCTATCATAAATTATTCTCTTCGGGTTACCAAATACAACTGCCTGACGTTCTAACCGATCCATAACAGTATCTGTCCCAGTATCCTTGGTGGGATACAACCAAACAAATTTTGAAAATCCATCTACGACTACAGGTATGTGATTATATTGTTTGTCTATCAATGCCATGGATCCTACGTAATCCTCGGAATCTTTCTGCAACAGGACTGCACCATATCCAAATTTACTAGCGTCTGTATGGACCTCAGTCAAAGCCTTCGGATTATATAGTTTAAGTACCGGATCCTTCGTCAATGCTATTTTCAGTTGCTCAAATGAAGAAATCACTTCATAATCTACCTTGAACTCATTGCCCTTCTGCAACAAATCAGTCATCGGTTTCGACAATACAGCATAACCATCAACAAATCTACGAAAATATGGCGTTAAACCTGGGAATCGTTGTAAACTCTTCCTATCGTTGGGTAGTGGAAAATTCTTGATCGCCAAAGTTTTTTCTTCCGAGAGTCGAATCGTTCCGTGTTCTTTATCAGCTACTGTTTTTCATCTTTTTCTATATTCAAACATAGATCTTGGAAATTGCTAAAACGTTCCAAAGAATCGTTTCTCTTGAAAGTCTCACCCGGCTTATGTTCAATACTCATGGTTGATTTAGGAAGAAATTTCACCTCATTTTCGCTGAAAATTAAATCGACAAATTGTAACAAATTACTACCCAAAATTACTGGATAGTCGATATCCTCCGCACGCACCACATAAAATCTCAATTGCAGCTGAATATTTTCAACAATAATCGGAGCATCAATGTAACCCTGGGTATAGAATACTCCAGCACCAGCACCTTTTAATCTTCTATGTTCTGATGTCATCTTAAATACGTCACGTAACTTTTCATAAACATCGCTCCTTATCGTGCAAATACTGCAACCGGTATCAATAAGCCCATAAATATTGATGTCACTGATTCGAAATTTCTTGAATATCATTCCTGGCTCAAAAAGTTCCTTATTATAGCCCAACATGTTCATATTGCTGCGCGGCTCCAGTTGGACTTTCTTTTTATTCTCATTACAGTCGGCTGCACGGTGTCCAGGAGTATTACACTTGAAACACTTGAATTGAGTTTCCCTACAATCCTTGGCCAAATGTTCGGGATTTCCGCATTTAAAGCATCTTCTATTCTTGTCTGTCTTCTCTACCTCTACCTTGGTCGTAATTTTCACGTCATTTGAAGAATAATTTTTCCTGTTACCCCTATCGAGTGGAGTACGAACCTTCCCGTAAATCTTAATTTGTTCCTTCATCTGTTCAACAGTTTTTGCCTGGTACAAAATACTCTTATTAAAACGTGAATCTGGAATACCTTCGACGAAATAATCAAGCAAACTTGGAACGTCCAAATTTATTGGTTTGCCTATCTCCATTAAAGCATATAGGTATTCGCGATAGCTCTCACCTGGATGTTTGCGACGGTTTCTCAAAACTCTGTGTATCTCCGATGACGATAATGTTTCACCGAATTCTTCAATCAAAGCATTTTTCGATGCCGACCAATTCTTCAATCCGGACTGACTTGCAATAAATAATTTGGCCGCACCCTTTAATAATTGTTTTCCATAAATAAATTTCTGCACAGAATTCCACCCTACTATTTCGGCGTTCTCTTCAAAATCTTGTACCCAATTTCTAACTTCCAAAGAATCAGTCCCACTGAATGATGACAGACTATCTGCAATGTCCTTCAAGGTGAAGACAGGACCACTAAGGCGAAACTCCGGATGTATTCTAGCACTTACATCCTGATACTCAGAATTTAAAGATTCAGAGTCATCCCCATCGATTTGGTGACCGAAATGTTGGAGTAGCCTGTCGCGTAACACTGCCTTCAAACCTGTATTGTCCAATCCTAACTCAGTCAATTTTCCCCGTAAAGCGTCACAATTCATTGTCATAATGCTGTTAACGTCCATGATTAAAATAGTCCAGAAACACTCTTACAAAATCAAATATTCTCGAATATCCTACTATAATAATTAATTAATTATATAAAAAATTATACAATAATCAATATATTTATAAAAAAATCTTAATGATACACTTGAAAAAGAGAAACAAAATGTAACAAATTCTAAAGAGAAAAAAATAGGGTAATTAATTCATCGACAGAAACTTCAAATTCAATTTAACATAATGTAAACATAAGAAAATTAACATTAAGCTCTAAAATTAACATTGAATTTAAAATTAACATTAAATTTAACAGAACCAAACATAACATTAAATATGAATTAAAAAAAATAAGTTGCATTCATATCATAAAAATGAAAAGCTTACAAATTAACATACAAAAACGTTAAAACTACTTATCTTATTGTAATACTCGTTCAATCTCTCCCCGAGAACATCAGCTGCTCAGTCTCTCCTTCTCAAAGCTCTTTAGTAACTAACTTCTACATGAGATAACTAGCACAACTTTTACTCGTCGTTTCCCTCTCTTGAATTATATGATCAAGTTCCCCACTGCACTCGCTTTATCTTATCATTCTTTTGTATAAGCTTTTACTAGTTAAATTTAACGGTCGTTTTCAGCGATTAAACACTTTTCTCTGAAAACACTTATGCTCTAAAAGCACTTATGCTCTGAAAACACTTACGCTGTTCTATATTATTCATTAAAGTTTGTGTGCATAAAAGTTTTTTCTCTTAATTTTGAACTTATATGTTAAAGTTTATATTCTTTTAAACGCAAAACACAAATGTTTTGCATTTGTCTTTTCTTCAAACCTATTTTATCTTAAGTTTTTATTTATGCACATACATACACTTTTATGTAAACGAAAAATTAGATGTTTTTTTTATAATTTTTTGGGGATTTTACACTTCCAATTCTCTTTAACTTTAAAGTCCTCTTTTTCTGTTCTCTTAAAATTTAATTAAAATTGTGTTTTTAAATTTCGTCTTTATGCGTACACATTTATTAAGATATATATTCCTTCTCCTTTATACAGCAATTTTAGATTAACTTCAACACAGTTCACCAAATTTAATTATTGTTTTCCAACTAATTTTTTTTTTACACTTTTACTGGCACAATCCCGGTCGAGTCCCCAATTTGTGGGATAGTTTTATTACAAAGTTTGATGACTTTGATTAAAACACAATTCTTTAATAGAATTTAGTTTATTATATATTATGTATATTAGGCTTAAATCTAGGGGGTATTTATAGTTTAATTAAATAATCAAATATATTTATTCACTTTATAAGACACTTTCACAACTTAAATTTATCACTTGACTTCTTACAACTTTACAACTTTACAACTTAACAACTTAACACTTTCAACTTTAGACTACGACTGCCCTGGACCAGTGCTCAAACTCAACTATATACGGAAAAGACCGTCTATTGAGATCTAATCGTTACTCGTCAGTTTTTGTCGATTCTAGAATATTCTTGTCATATACAGTCATCTCTCTTCGTCCTATTCTGTCAAATACAACGGTCGTTTCAATATTAGTTTTAACTGCCATCAGTCTTAACCCTTAGTAGGGTCTACCCGATCGTGTGCGACCAGACTCAAATCCCACATGTATGAATGATAAATATGTGCGTTTATAATTGTGTAAAATAATTATTATATTAATTTTCATAAAAACCGGAATTCAAAAACATGAATGCTGAATTTTAAAATTTATATATGTATGTGTTAACCAATAATTAGAAACATATATGAGAAAATTTAATAACTCAAATTAAATTTGTTTATTTTGTTTCAGTGTTGGTGAAACACAAAAGAAATTTTAAAAATCCAAATCCCTTTGGGTTTGGGGAAAAACATGAAAATGAACAGGATATCTCTACCAGTCATAATTGTATGTGGAAAAAGAAAACATGACGATGGTATTATCATGGTACATCATTTTTCTGAATAATTGATGTTTGAAACAGTGTTTAGAAGGATTAATAGTTTGTATACGTATTTGCAATCACAACAGAACATGTTATTTAAAATTTCATACTGGGTCAGAATTGATTATTTCGTTTACCGAAGTATCTTATTTTGTACAAATTTATTGTGAAAATATATTTCGTATAAGTTTTATTAAACATTTTGTTAAAAAATGTTAAACATACCAAAACAGTTCTCACAAAAGTTGGGAAGAATATTTATTGAAAATTATGAGATTTAATTTTTTTCATTAATGTGTTAATTAATCGATTGATCAAAAGTATAATATTCTAATATTTCCAAAAAAAAAAAAAAAATATATATATCTATATATATATATATATATATATATATATATATATATATATATATATATATATATATATATATATATATATATATATATATATATATATATATATATATATATATATATATATATATATTTTTTTTGATTAAAATTAAAAATTTTCATTATTGAAATCACAAATATGGAGATATGAGAAATTTCAATAAAATGAATAAGTGTTTTTAATAATTTCTACATTTCATATAAAATTTTTAATCTAAAAATTATAAGAAAGAACATATATATAATTGAGATAAATATTTTTAAGAACTCTCGGTCCAGTTTTTCCAAATATTAACAATTCCTTCATTATGTATTAACATGTATTATGTGAACTTGGAACTACTAATTTTAGCGATATTTAGTTGTTTTTTTGTACTTGGAGTTTTTGAAGAAAGTAAATCTAAAATAATTTTCTTCATCCCTGTGAAAGTACAGTATATTTATAGCAGTAGATTGTGTTCCAACACGTTCAGCTCTTGTGGTACAGGTTTTTTATATGTAAGAACCGGAATGTATTAAGAAATAAACATAAAAGTCATAAGATTATAGATTTTGGGCAAGAATGTAAATTATTTTTCACTTTAATTGGATACGATTCTAACATTGATATGTCCAGTAAACAAAAAGTTGATTGACTAACACTTTTAATTAATATTTTCTTTATGAAATTATGATTAAAAAATTGAGTTTCTACACATATTTCCTTAAATCTCAGACGCATATTTACCAAAAAAATAGTTTGATTTATCATTGTTTGAAACAAATACATGAAATATATCAAAATCTAATAAAACTGTGTGATTTTATTCCCAAACAATTCAGCTTAGCCCATTCCTCAACAACCTGTAAAGTAAATACATTTTGTTTGTTATATATATACTCACAAACAAATTTCTTAAATATAATATAAATATGATTCATTTTGAGGTCTTGTAGTCATAAAAACCAAAGAAATTTTAGGAATTTATTTTTTACTATTACTGTGGTCTTACTACTATTTAATCGTAATCTTGTAAGAATATTATACTCGGCGATGTTGAACCTTCAGCACTCTTCACAGACATACGCAGACAAACTCAGGCAAATACAAGTTGTTTCTCATTGTACATTTACATTTACAACATTACTAGGGTGGCCATGAAATATTATAGCTTTTTGCTCTACAGACTCGGTTTTTATAATTTTGGCAAAGTTATAAATAACAGAGACCGAATTTTGCTTTAAATCGTTTACATGTAAGTGAAAAATTAAAAGTTCTTAGTTAGAGTTTTGAAATTGTCTCAGATATGGGTCTATAATTTTTTGCACGATTTTAAATATCAATATACGCAGAATAATAGTAAATATTTAAGAGACGGAAGAAAAGATAGATGAACAGCTTCACCGACTGTGGTAGTTGACGGTATCAAAATACGTTGCAGATTACCCTTCTTATTGTTTACAATATGTTTAAACATTTTCCACTCACATTCAAAATACAACTAACATTACAGAATCATATTTTTCATTCTAGAAATTATACTACTCTGAACAATTTTGGTATAAATTGTAGTATAAGTATTGAAAACATAATGTCTCCTCTGTATTTGTTACAAATCTTTTGAGAAATGTTTTTATTTGTATTATAAAGATAGTGCTTCAGTTACATTCATATGTCATTCTCATATGAATGAATGACAAACATTATTGACAGTATTCTTATATAGAGACACCCAATATAACGCATGATGAAAGGAATTTTATAATAAATTTAACACTGAAATAAAGTTTGTTATCGGAAATATCCGGTTAAATATATTTTACTCAATGAAATTGTAAAAATCTTTTGCATGTGTATGTATTTTTGGCATCATGTTAACAAACTGATTATCATACATATATTTTTATTTATTAAATAAAAATCCAAGTATCATATGTTTTCTTTGGTGTCATTTTCTTTATATTTTATATTTTTTATACTCTTTTTTATTATTGTCTTATTTAACCATATACACGATATCATGTGGATACTGTTGGTTGTTGAAAAAATTGTTGATTGAATTAACCGGCAGTTTTTTTTTACATTTCTTATTTATTTGTTGACAGTTGCAAAAAGGATTTTAAAAAACACACAATTTAACGTTCAAAGTGCATTTTGTATGCAATCTTCTGTTATAAGCGGTGCTTAAGGGTGAACTAAGTTTGTCATTCTGTTACACAGAGATAATATTATTTAAAGCCAAATATATATGATATTAAATTCGAGAAGTTGAAATATGTGCTAATTAAACGGTAAAGATTTTCAAAAAAATTATAAAGTTGGTGTAGTATTTTATTCATGTATAATGTTGGTGGATGATTCATATTCGGTACTTTCCCGTTTTTTATATTTTATCATGCTGCGTGGAAGGTATTGAAAAATTTGGTATGATATTAGGCAAATTATATATATTCAAGAGTGTTTTCAAAATAATTGTTTCGATGATTTCTTTTTGATCTCGCAGCGGAATGACAAATATAATATATTTTTTTACAATTAGTAGTAGTGTAAGGTACACAAATTATTGTTATCTAAAATTTACTTTTATTATCCATTCTGATTTTGCATTAATGCAAAAATTATATCTAAAAATATTGTAAAAAATATGATTCATAAATAAAAATCTTTGCTGACATAGTTTGTCATCACTTCTACCATCGTTTTTTATGAACAAAAAAATTACAAAAATTAAACATAATTTGTTGAATAATATTAAAACTTTTAAAAGTGACCTTATAGATGATAGTATCCTCACTCGATTTGGTTTAAGTTTATCCATAATACAAATTTGACTAATGAGGATTCATACCAACAGCATGATTTCACCAGAAATATTGAAAATAAAAAAGTATTATAAACCAAATAGTATTATATTAACCAGATGACAGAGACTAGAAATTGAGAAAAGTAAGGAAAAAGCAATAAATGATACATCACAAATTACCAGCTAATGTGAAAATACATTCTAATAGTCACAATTTTCATCAACTCTCCGATAAAAGGGTAATTTTTATATATGTTATATGTAATTGGTTGAAAATAAAAGTCTGATTAGTTCATAAGAAGATGTGCGATGAGTAAATAGTTCGTTGATTCAATATAAAAACAAAGTTCAAATAAACAACAGTAATATTTCCTAATATTTCCTAATATATTTACTAAATTTCAAATGTTTGAAAATAAATGGTTTTAACAGAAATTGGTAGTCGATTTTTTATATCAATAGTTTACAGAGTTTCGTAAAGCGAATTAAAATTTAAGGGTAGCGCAATTATCAAAACTACTTCTTCTACACATATTTTATTTCTTTAGCATTTTTAAACAAATTTGTAGTTTATAGTCTTTTCTTATAGAGTTTTAGGCAGTATTGAATTAAAAAAGATGTTATCAATTTATTTGTTAAAAACCAATTCTGCTAACTTTAAATAACTGACAATAATTAATATATGTTTTTTTCAAATATCAAAAAATGATATGTAAGAGAGAAAATTAACGTTATATGTGATAAATTGATCACTTTTCTCTGTGTTTTTTTTTTTGACAATAAACTTTGAAAATAATAAAATACCTTTTAGGACAGGCCCACGTCAAAATAAACTTCTTTGAACGAATTTGTAGGTAACAGTCTCTATTAACTTTTTTGTAAATTTTAAATTACTGACAATAATTAGTATGACATGTTTTACCAAATATCTAAATAAATAAATACAATGTAAGAGTGTAATATTAACGTCAAATTAGAGGCAATGATTATTTCACGTCACATGTCTTCTGTATTTTTTTGACAATAAACCCTAAAATAATAAGATTCCCTTTGATATTGTGAATCGAGAAAATATAGAAGAAGGCAGCTGGTTACTTTTTTTAGGAAAAGTCAATAACAAATAACAGCAAAGAGAGAAATGAAATAGGGGTATTGCCAGAATGACACCAAAATAGCTTGTATGTCAAACTTGTTTTTATAGATACAATTTCTTAAAATTGGACTTAAGCCTTACAGCTCTTAATAAGTAATGTGTTCTTCAAGTCAATAGCTAAATGTTTTTTTGCACGGCCACTTATCCATATTTTCCTATTAGTGATTCATAACTCCAAGTTCATGATAAAACACCTTAAACTTAATGTTATCACTTTTTTATGAAGTTTTTTTTCATAAAAATTATACATATATTTTTCTTAAATTTATGTAAAAATATTTAGCTAATTTTGTATTCGTTTGTTTAACGCTTTTTGTATATTTTACTTACGAATTTCATAGAAACAAAAAAATATATTCAGTTTTTTAATCTTTTTATTTTTGTTTATAAAAGAAAAATTAGAAAAAAAATTAATTTTGCTATAAACATTAAAAAGTTTTTAAATAACAATTTAAAAATTAGGTCATTAAAGAATTATTAAAGAAATAAGTAAACTTTCTGTTTTAATATAAAAAATAACTTTGAAAAGTATTTTAATATACAAATAAATTTTGGAAAATTTGTTAAATATATTTCCATGGTTGTAGGAAACATTGGGACAGAATCAATCTTTCTTACTTAAATTGTCATTAAGAATACTTTTGATTAAAATAAAAATTTATAAAATATCGAATTTATAAAGGGCAATTAAATTAATAATTAATTAAATAATAATCATCAAATTATTAAACACCTCAAATTGTTTTCTTTTTTATTTTTTAACACTGAATTATATACGACATGGCGACATAAAATAAATCTAAAGCATTAAACCTTTATCGGCATAATAACTCATCCATCTCAAGTATACGAATTTATTGGCGAAACAAGTAAGAGTGTAATAAGTAGGTCAATCCCGACTATATAATACCCTTCACCATGATGCAGACATGAAACCGAACTTGAAAGAATAGAACATATTTATTTAAAACATTTACATGATTCTCACATACATGACAGATTTAAGCGATTTGAAATAATTTTCGCCATATGAGAGCTACTGGAAATAATAAACTGATCCTCGCTCATTTGGTAATGGTTTTTCGGGTTGTATAAATATGAAATGTGTGAAATATTACGACAATATTTACATTTGTGGAAATATATGCACTATAAATTGATTAAAGATATATTTTATTATTGTCTGTCTATTTCTTTATTTATTTATATTAGAATCAAGTCCAGTGGAGCCAAATATGATTCATATTCTTCTCTACAAATAAACATTTATATGGACAACCAGTCCTATGGACCAACGAACACTAGACGATCGATATAGTTGTGGGTAAAGATAATGACAAATATCCAGAAATGTGATCACCGCAACAATGGACAGATGAAAAACTGAAAACTGAAAAAAGTACTGACTGTTAGAGAGACAGAAGGAAAAATGGACCAACTCGGATGCTTGGTTTCAAAAATATTTATATTTTAGGTTTAAGATGATTTTACACATTGATGAAATTACACATTTTCACATAAGATGAAATTACACATTAAAATTTGTTTCTAATTTTGACGTGCTTTACATGTAAAAAGTAAACATCTCTTATTATATTTAATATTATTCAAAATTTAAAAATTGTTTTATAATTTTATAGACACGACTAGCAACATTCACACTATTATACTTTATGTGTATTTTTGTATACAAAATTATGTTAAAATTATATCAAATATTTTATTTTCATTTTTACGCACATTTACTAAATTTTCATGAAATCTTACTCATTTTATTAGAGTATTTTTTTTAGAGTGTAGGACATTGATACAGCTAGAATTCATATATTTAGTCCCAATAATTTTCCTCCAAAACAGTTTTACATGAGAAAATTTTTTAATTTTTAGTTCTTAAATTACGAAATTCCTTTCGATACCTGAGACTAAGAAGAATTATTGTGCAGCAAAGCGCACCGGGTAAAAACCAGTGTATAATAAAATTTATATAATTTTTTAAACTTTTTTAGTTTACATAATCAAATATTGTACATGATTTTTTTCTTATTTTTTCTTCTTATTTCAATATTTTGATTTTGTAATTTAAAATGCTAATGTTTTTGAAATTTTTTGTTGTTGTAATATAGATTAAACACAAATATCGAGAAAATATAAAGAAAAAAATTACTAAAAAACAATATATGGAATTTATTATTTAATTTAAATCCTTAAATCTTATATGAAAGTATTTCTTTAATTGGCAAAATTTGTGGTTTGGAAAATGTAAGTGTCTTGTAGTTAAAATGCTTGAAATACATTTTTTCTTTAAAAATACTTTAATTTACATATGAATTTACAAGAATCCAACTTTATATAGATATCTCGTTTTCATTGCTCATTAAGAATAAATTAAAATGAATTATCATATAAACTGTATAAAACTATTGACATTGACGAGAGCTTTATGACAATAGTGATTTTTGAAAGAGCGTATGTTAAGTTTATCATAGCAAAAATTAAATGAAAAAATATAATTGTTTCGAAAATACTTACATATTTATACCTGTAACTAAATGATTAATGACAATATAATTGATGTGTAGAAAAAGGCTGAAAAATTTAACACAATGTATTATTTGATTTGTGAATTGATATACTAATTACAGCATAATCATTTGATGCAAATATGCTTTTGCATTATGACGTGCTTTTACAATGAGCGAATCCAAACTACGTTTACATACACTTGACTTGTTGTTATAACAAAAGAAAATAAGGTTTGAATTGTAATTTGAATTCAAATTCCAGGGTTTGTAAAGCTGTACATTTTTTTATAACAATAGGTATCTCTAATATTTGACTTAGTTTAGCCAGAAGAAGTTAAGTTAAATAGTTATGACTACTAAGAGTCATAATCCTCCAAATAGAGTCTGCAATATCAGTACTAAATATCCAGTATTTATTTAATAATATATTTATTCTATAAAGAAACTGATTACATGCAGTGCAGCGTCCTCAGCGAAGTTATTGCTTTTTTTAATGACAATGGCAATTATAGGCTTTTTATATGTAATAGAAGAATACAAGCAAAGCAGTTTAAGGTGCATAAAATTTACAAATGTTCTGCCGGAATGGATTTTTAAGCTTAATAAATTCCAAAATATGAAACAATTTTAATAAAATTACACAAACATGCAAGCAAACACGAATCACATATAAATATCAATTACAGAAGTTGTAAGAGTAATGAAAAAGACGAAACGAATATTCATTTTCTCTGAGAAATAGAAAAAAACTTCCTGGGGGAGTATCCGTTGGATACTCCATGTGAAGTAACACAGGTCTACTAAATTCCTTACATCTAGAGGATAGTTTTAGTTTATTTTTAGTTTAAGCAATATAATGGATTACTAAAACCAAAGGAGATGTCAAAACGGGGTTAAAAACAAAAGACCTAATTTGATTTTCCTTATTTTTTTATTTTAAGAAAATCTTTTAATAAAACGAAAAATATTTTCCTGAAAACTTCAGACAAATTTCTAGGTAATTAAATTCTTCATTCCGATTCAAATGTCTAAATTCCTATAAAATTCATAAAAGAGGTAAAAATTTAATTTATTTCTAAAGAGTGGAAACAATTTAAAATATTTATTTCAAATATGTATTACGTAAAAGCACATATTCTTCTCGATTTTATACAAAAATATTTTAGAATGAAAAAAATAAATAAATAAAAACTACCTTCTCTGCGTTGTAGTAATATCACTTTCAATAACTTTATTTATTTTTAATATTGAGTTTTAATAAGCATAATAAATACTTATTATTTATTTAAATTGTTTTTCCTATTTCAATCATTATTATTGTTCGAGTTAATCAAATCCTCACAATTATTATTTTATATTACAGTGAATAAATTCATATTAAATAGTTAATTTACGTTATTAAAAAAATATATACAAAAGTAATTAACAACACAAACCAAAAACATTAATTATTTATAAACTTTCACTATTTTTTATTAAAAACAATAATTTTAACACCAGAAAAACAAGTATTTTTTATTGTTTTTCTTCATAAAAAAAATTAAATTTAATTTTTGAAATATTTAATACACAGAAAAAATAAAAATGATGTTCAGTTACGAAACTGCTTATATTATTTACATTTTTATTTGATTTTGCTTCTATCACCAAAAGATAATTTTAGTTAAATTAATAAT
The DNA here is from genome assembly GCA_004302925.2 of Cochliomyia hominivorax. Taxonomy (NCBI): domain Eukaryota; kingdom Metazoa; phylum Arthropoda; class Insecta; order Diptera; family Calliphoridae; genus Cochliomyia; species Cochliomyia hominivorax. The sequence goes on from PYHX02000510.1 coordinate 20,742, forward strand.
ATTTCCTTTATTTCAGTTAATTTTTTAAATTATTTAAATTAATTTCAGTGATTATTTTATATATCTTATACATACAACTTAAAAAAAAAAACTAATTATCTGACCATGACATTCAAAATAGAAGACTTTTAAAATATACGAAAGAAAGTATATAAGTCAGATTGATATTTGTGACGTATATATTTACCATTTTGCGAGCACAACTCTTGACATCATCCTTGCGTTACCAGTCGACTTCATTGGATAAATGATCAAATCGGTATTGTTTTCGATCAGAGTTTGATTCAATGCCAGAATTGCTTTAACACACTCAGTGTTACCGTTGGTGCGACTTTAGTTGCAAATTGCGACTTTTTCAACAACGCGCGACTTTTTGTGTACTTATTCAAATTTCCCTTTTTTGTCCGCTTTTTTAAAATTTGCATTTTTGGTATAAAACTTCATGAAATTTCATTAATTTGGCCTAACAAAGGACACATCAATAAATTTCATATAAATAATGGATAAAAAATTTAAGCTTTGAACAATAGAATCACAAAAATTCATTTGCGGTACTTTTACGAAATCATAATGGAAATCGAAATGGTGTTAAATTTAAGAAATAACAATTTAACATTTAAGATTATTTACACATTAAACGTTAAACACTTACCACCTTCCAAGTGCGACTTTATTTTCTAATATCCCCTTTTTGTGCAACTTTTCGAAAAATCTCAACGTAACACTGACCGTACTTCGTTTTTTGTGTGATTTTATCTTGTAAAAGATTATAAAAGGAACCCAGAAGTGGTTAACATGGCAACATATCTGAAAGTAATAAAAATACCTAACGTTGATTCTGTTTAAATTCTTTCTCAAATACATTTACGATAGCCAAAATCGACCAAATCTCCAAGACCCTCAATAATAACTTTCTCATGTGTCAAACCAGTTAAATTTAAAAATATGAAAGATAACAACAATTTCCGATTATTGCCTGAATCATATACTTACCAAATAGAAGTAATTGCTTTAAGCTAAAATTCGAGATGCTCATTGGTCGCATAAACATGACGACGTATAAACGGCTTGACAGCATTTGGTTTTAGGATCTTTCCTCTATTAGCATGCAAATTATTCGGGAAGAAACACGGAATTGGAATATATGAAATGGGTTTATATTCCAAAATATTCGAACGTAAACCAAGTACCTGACATTTTCTCATAAGGAATATCTAGAATATTTCTACTTCTACAGTTGATGAGATTAACCTTGAAATCTTACAACAGGAATTTGTCCACCACGAAACCCAAGCGGACGACCTGGAGGCCACAACCCACGTTTTAGCATCAATTTAATTAATTTCCATAAAACAATATGAAAAAATAACAACGTTTTGTTAAAGTATTTGAAAATTATACTTACCATTACATCTGCATCCATTAGGTGCAAAAGAATTGAATGTCTCAATTCGAAATATATCGTCAAATATAAAATTTATCTTGAAAATATTTTTTTTTTTTGAAATTTTTTCTTTATTTTTTAAATTTTTGGCTTCTTTTTTCAGAAATAATTCTGTAATATTTTTGTAAAATTAATAAAAATTATTTAAATATTTCTTCTAATATTTTCTCTGTGTATGAATCCTGAAATATTAAATATTTGTGTATAAATAGATAATACCATCCACACATAAAAATGACTAAGGAGGGATTTAAATTATAATCACAAAAGTAATGTATATTAAATCTAAATAATATAAATTTATTTCACAAAATTAAACATTTATTTCTTGTGTATTTTTGTGGTTTTAGCAGACACATAAATTTGCCTTTAAATGCAATGTGGTGTCTCAATTAATGTTATGGGAAGAAACATGGTCATTTACCTTTTTTACAATTTTAGAATAAAATAATCTTTTTAATGGCCCAATTAACAGCAATAAATATTTTCCATGAGATAATATTTCAATCTAATATCTTTTTATGTCTGTTACATTTTATAATATCGTTATTAACATTAAAACCAACAACTATTTCCAAATTTTGCAAAAAATGTAGTCCAAATCAACAGACCAAAAACAATTTTATGGGTTTTACGTAGGTCATACTTTTGAAATTTCTTAAAATAAATCGTATTCTTTAACAAAATCCAAGCTTTATTACGTTTGTAATATCTTTCTATATAAATATCTAAGGAAATTTTATTGATTTTTTATTGTTCTAAATAAGTAATAATAAGTTTTACGCCATGAAACTTTATACTTTCGTTGTAATGGTTGGCACATACAAACATCCAAGCTAATTTAACAGTTAAATCGGTTCAATATAGTAAAGGTTGTAGACCAATATCTAAGGCTTCCATAAAAAATGAGAAAACGGAATAAGTATTATGAATAAGCGTTTAATTTAATCTCCAATTTCTGCACTGATGGTTATTTTTATAAACGTATTTAATTTTCTATTTTTGTTTTATTTTTGCTGTTCTTATCTAACAGTAAATTTAAATGACAGGAAACTTAACTGTACTTTTCTGAATTAAAGAAGATATTTTATTAGTTATGTTATTTGACTTACGATAAAATTTTCTTAGTGTATTGTATGTGGAATACTTCTGTAAACGCAGATGTCATTTTCAAAAATTCAAGAGCACATACGTGTGAAAATGAAAAGAGTACAAAAGCATATGTGCGTCTGTTAGCCGGCTATAGATTTAAATGATCCTAACTCATACTCAAGTTATTCGCACGATTTAAGATCAAACGAAGCTCGTATATTAAATCGAAATTTAGGCAGTTTTAGCGTTATGGTGTCGGCAGATATTTCTGTAGTTAGCAAATCTAAAATTTGTTTTATGGATGGAAAAATGTACGAAGGTGATATATTTCAGCAAGACTTTGCTGGGGTTCTATCCATATCATTACACTACCACTGCCAAAATTATGTTTTGTAACCCAACATTATTTTATCTAAAATCGTGCTAATAACATAAGTATCAGTCCAGATCATTTATGATAAATATCTCACAATATCTCTAACAATAAAGGAATATATAAAATTAAAATTTTAAAAATGCTACTATAATTTAAGTAATGTTAATCCTATAAAATGATATAAAGGGATACTCGATCCTACATAATTTGTTAAATTAACGTATAATTGCTATTAATTCAAATAAATATTAAATATACGTAATATTTACCATGAATTCATCGTTTTTATTAAAAGTCTTCCTAAGTCCAGTTGATCAACAAAATACACATAAATAAGTGATAATTAACCATTTTTAGACTTCAATGTTGAACTTTCATTCTATTAAATAAGGCGAATATAACACAATAAAGGTGAATATTAAATAAAACATAATCTTTCTATTTTCTATAGTCACTTCTAAAATCTCAATCAGAATTACAAAATATTAAACTTTTGTTTGTATTCATATTCTTGCAAAAATCTTGTATGTGAGAAAAATTTTAAAAATAGTTTTTATAGAATTTTTAGGAAAAGTTATCTATATGTATGTGTTAAAAGAAAAGTTGCTATTTAAAGAAAATGTCTCTTAAAGAACCATAAAACTTTTCTTAACTTGATAGTTGGATAAAGTTAATTTTTCTATATAAACAAGTAAGAATGTTTTACTGGGCTATGCAGAATCTTAAGTACCCTCCACCACAAATGCGTGTAAGTTAAAACATTATGTTTCACATATATACACTCACAGGAAAACTCACACATACATATAACGAACATAATATATAAGAACGAAATACTAAAAGAGTTACAAAATTATTTGTACCTTTGGCAATAACTGGTTTTCTAATCAAATGAGTTTAATAATTTTTGGAATGGTTATGAAATGTGTACAACCTAATTTAAGGACAAAAAAAATTTCCGATTCATAATTGACAATTATACAAATATTCAAAGCTTGAACCTAAGGGTAACCTATGATATCGATCTATAATATACTGCACCGATTTTGCTGGATTATAGCAAAGAATCAGGCCAACTTTCGTTAAGCTCTGTCGATTATTGTGGATGTGAGTATGCCAATCACAGATAGACTGACAGACAGACATAGCTAAATCGACTCATATTTTGATTTGATGCAAGAATATATACACGTTATGGGGTTTGAGATGATTCCTTCTTAGCGTTAAGGAATGACAAAGTTAATATACGCTTTTCACTAATAGAAGCGGTGGAGATTTTAAAAAGGGAATAAAGCATTTTACTTTCGCAAAATGTAATAAAGTTGATTAGCTATCACAGTTTGAAATTTTCCAGTGCTGATCCATAAAAAAGTCATTCAGAATACAATACCAAATAATGTTGGTGTATGTAAAAAAAAAAAAAAAAAAAAAAAAAAACATAATATAAAATCAATTGATTCATAACGAAATTATTTTTAACGTGCAAGTTTTTCTAAGAATGGAGGGTATTTAAAATTAAGACTTAACTTTAGGATTAAGATAATTAAGCATTGTTTCTGTTTTTTGTTTAATTTATTTTTTTGAAGTGGATTATTCGATTTGTTCGTTATTCAAACTTTACTGATTTTAAATTAATCGTACAGTTAATCGACAAAAATATTTTTTTCTTGCACTTGAGATAAAAATTCATCCTTGTGAAAATTTTAAACTTTTGTACTTCTACTTTATTTGTTATAGCCGAAAACTGTAAAACGAGATTATTTTGCTTTTAAAAATTTGAATATTTGATTAAAAAAAATCTTTTGTGAAGATTGAATTAATTAGGAATTAAGGATCAGAAGCTGAATTTAATTTTACGAAAATTATTTTAATATTTAAAAGAATCTTGTGTTTTCAGTTTCACGAATATGTTAACTTATTTTCCAAGTCATGATTCATTTCGATCAGAATGACTTTATTTAAGCTTTAAGAATTTTTCTTCAACTCTAGAAAAATAAAACTTTAAATTACTTTTGACATTTTTTAATGTCATTAGTTTTTAAAAAATACCCTTCTTCTTCATATCACTCATACGCATACAGATTTAAGCTAAAGGAAATTTTGTGTATGTTTTTGTGTTTAATTGAGGTCGTGTATGTCTGTATTTTTCTAAGAATACATATTATGGTATTCATTGAAATATGTTTTGAAATTTATTTACAGATCAATATAGATTAAAGTAGTTTTTGAATTTTGAGCAATTATTGAATTTTACAATTTGTCAGTTATTTGACAATAAACTTTAAAAATATTTTCAATTAAATTTAATGCGTATATTTTAATGGGTGATTAATTATTTTTAATATTAATGAATGGAAAATATTATTGAATATATCGTGGAATATGAAGGAATTGAGACGGATGTATAAAAAATCGACGATGAGGACAGATGACGATAGTTTTCAGTGGATTTAGAGTAAATCGCAATACGAAATTGTTCGAATTTAAAGAGCTTATTAAAAGAGATTAATTTTTTGAACTGTGCATTTATTGACAATAAATAACAATTTAAGTTATGAATTGAAAAGTGTTGTGTTTCTATTAAACGAGAAAGTGAGCACGTTGAGTTAGAAAGTCGAAGAACAACAGTTATGGTTCCTTTTTTACAAAAATATACATCTCTACAAAAAAGATAGAAATATTTCAAAAATATGGGAAAATTTTCAATTTTAGTGTATAGTTTTGTAAGTATATGGTCTATTTATCTAATATTATTTTCCATTTTATTAAGACAATACGCTAAATACATGCGTAATTTCTTTTATTTTTTCAGAATATTTTAAAAGACTGTTAGAAGCAAGATCGACTAATGGGATTAAGCCGCTTTGACAAAATCATGTTTTCGTAGACATTGCAATTTTCAACATTCCACTTCCTTACTTTTTCGAGAATATTTAACAAGATTGTTAGATGCATGATTCACTAAAGGGCTTAAGCTGATTTGTTTCAATCAGATTTTCATATGCATCGAAATGGTCAGCTTGGATTTGAGCTTTCATAACAAATATTGTTACATTTTTAAACAAATTCGGATGTCATATGATGTCAAGAGTGTGATTGGCATAACATTTTTATATCTTGGAGAAATCTGGTGAGATGATAATAGACTTTTTAAGGATAAATATTTATAAATATACATGTATCTTAATAGTAAATAATTTTATAAAATTTTCCAATCAAAAATTACCAAATTTTTTGAATTGTATTATTTATCATTTTTAATATTATTTTCAATATTTTCAGTAATATAAATTAACTAAACTTATTTTTAACGTTAAATGAAATAACTTATTATATCATAAATTAAATTAATATACTTGTTTTGGTAGCGGGAACAAAATCAAGAAAAAAATATTAATTAATATTTTTTGTAACAACGTTTAAAGGTAAATTGTCAGATAAATATACAAAATATACTTTTATAAAAGAAAAACAATTTAAAATTAATATATATTTTAATTATTTATTTTAATTCTATTTTAAAATAAGAACAGTTATGTTATGCTTTGTACCGTGTAAAAGCTTCAATAGTTGTTTAATAAAATTTACTACAATGTAAAATGTTGACAACATAGTGCTTAATGTTATCATATGTATATCAAATATATGCAAACAAATGCAAAAATGAATATATGTTACAATAACCTAATACAACAAGTTCATTTTATACTTCTTCTGGTGGTTAATTTACTTTATTATTCGATTTGCTTCATTAAATAACAACGTTTAGATTACAGCATCATAATAAAAATAATAATACTAATAAAACTCATATAAATATATAAAAATACTACCACAATCCATTAGCTTACAAAGATCGGTCTGACATGTTAAGTCAAATTCTGTCGTCAAGTTCATTTATTTGACATAAAAAAGTTCTATGTTACTGTGAAATTAAAGAAAATGATTTAATATTTAGTCAGATAAAAAAATGTATTCACAAATTTTATCACTTCGGGTCATAAAGTATTATATATGAACCGATTTCGATCAAACCTAGTAAATAGCTCTATGACACATGTTATTAAATACATTGGTAATTAAAATGCATAACAGTTATGTCAATGTGTTAATATTTACGGGACTTCTTCTGGTAAGTAAATGAATGCCATATTTAAAGCATAAATACATGTATCGAAATCTTTTAATTATAAATAAAATGACAAAAGTACAACAATATTAAAAAACCTGATCAAAATTTCAACTTTTATTTTTTTCTTTTTAATAAATATTATTAACTAAATCAATTTGAAAAAGTGTAAAAAAAACTATAAAATATATATTTCTTAAAATACAGAATAAAAATTATGAAAAAAAATGATTATTTGTATTTCAAGCATGAAAAACAAATTATTAATATATAATAATATATACAGGTGAACTTATAAATACACATTATTGTGTTAAGATAAATATTTATTTTGTCTGTGCGCATATAAAACATTTTTTATCTTGCTATTTTATTTTATTTTATTTTATTTTATTTTTATTATATTTTATTTGATCTTATTCTATTATTTGGCCAAACAAATGTTAAAATAAAAAATATGGACAGTATTAAATCAAAGTTTGATATTTAGGGATCAGAACATACCTTTTAATTTGTTAGTATAATAGGCAATGCACCTACCTTTGTTTATTTATATTGTAGTTGGTGGTGTAAAACAGGCTAAAAAATAGTATTTATCCTATTTTTCTATTACTGTTAAAGATATAGTAAAAAACACAAATATGTTCCCACAATTTCTTCATTTTTTATTTATCTTTGATTCATTTTCTTTAAGCATACAGTTTTATTTCGAAAATAAATTGTGCCCCTTACACAACTGTCTATTTTAACATAAAAGGTAAATATTTAATACGGAAATAATAATCTGAAATAAGCTTTATTGTGTTAAAAACTAATAATTCATAATTAGACTAAAAATAATGATGTAGACCTTATTTAATATAGCGAAGATGTTAATTATAAGTTTAAAGATCACTATAAAAATAATTATGTTATTTGTTAAATATTGATTTTTTTTCTTGTTTTAATTTAACAAATTATTAAAAAGTTGTTATTTTTGTAAATAATACTTTTTTATTTTGTTCACCATCTGTGCTTTACTGTAAAAAAATGCAAAATTACGCTAATTAAATCAGAATGAATTCATGTAAAATTACTTAATGAACGCAAAAATGAGCATAACAAGTTTAATGTTATTTTTACATAAAAACATACATTAATAATACAATAACTACAATAAATTTCATTCATATCAAATGCAGGTAGAAATCAAAATGCAAATTCCGCATAATTCGCAGATTTAATAGAATTAAAGAACATTATTTGCGGTTAAATTGACAAGAAATTGCATACCTTTGATACCTCAAAACGAATATGTACATTGACAGTTCTGTTGATAATAATAAGATGTCCAAGGCCTACAAATAGTATATTGCAAACTACGAATTCTTTGAATAAAGAATTAGAAAGTAAAGATAAAATAATTTAAGATTCATTGTTTTAACAACAAAATCTCATGTATATTTAATTCATAATAATGAAATTAATATTTTCTAAGAATATTTTAAATAAATTTATTCTTAAATAAAACGTTTTTTGTGAATATGAATACTTAAAATATTTAATTCATAATAATGAAATTAATATTTACTTAAACACTTTATTCCTCAAAACAAAAAACATAATTCTAAGAATATTTTAAATAAATTTATACTTAAATAAAACGTATTATATAAAACTGATTACACATTGATGTTTGTTTACTAATCAAATATTTGTAACCATTTAGGTTACGTTGTTAAGAATGATCTTAATACAGAAAATAAATCAAATTCAGGGAAAGTAATTCAAATTTATTCACTTGATGAAAATGTGTGAAAACCGAAATCTTTGTGGGAAACTTGTTATGAAATTAAATAAATATAATTTTTCTAATGAATCGTATCAATTGTAAAATATCTTTGCATGATAGATGAAAAGAATTACGTAGTTTATGATAAACTGACACTTTTAACGATTTACTGAAAAGGAGAAAAAACTCAGAAACAAGAAAATTATTTTAAGAGATAAACTTTTAGTATAAATAATTAATATTTATAATGATACCAAAATCTGATTCGATTAGTTATGGTTGTTCTAGGTGTAATTCGTTAATATAATTTTATTAGGAAGACATTTCTAAACTGATATCTGAATCAGTCCAAAAAATCAATTTGTATACCCATAATTTTAATTTCACATTAATTCATTGGTTTTTAATCTAATGTGGAACTTAGAAATTCGGTCTAAGCAATTACGTTTGATAAACTCCTTAAAAATAACACTTCCATATATCAAACTATTTCAGTGATAAAACATTTTCTTAATTAGAATTAATACGTGCAAAAAACTTTAAATTTCATATGATGCGCTTTCACGAAATATGGTTTTAAGCCGATAAGACTTTTAAACATAGAAATATTTCATAGAATTTCGGAATAAACAACACCTATTTTGGTATTAATTTGAAAACATCAGTACATACTTGACTATATCCCAAAGTAATATATTTATTTTGAAAATAAATATATTACTTTTTATTTTGAAAATAAATATATTACTTTTGATCGGTTAGATCATTTTTAATAAAAGCTT
>PYHX02000510.1:30435-57087 GCA_004302925.2 Cochliomyia hominivorax
TATAAGACCCCTTCCGAAGTTTGGACCAAGATTGTTCATATTTATAAATACTTTTATTATAGTTAGAAAATCATTGTGCTAAATTTTAATGAAATTAATCTTTATTTAAATGTTTTATAAACTCTAATCCGTTTTCCGGAAAATCCCGTTATAAGGGACTATAGGAAAATTTGGACCGATACAGGGCAAATTAATATAATATCTTTCAGAACAGTTAGCAAATAAATTGTGTCGACTTTCAGTAGAATTGGTCTTTATTTACTCGGGAAGGGGCGTTTATAATGGAGCTATATCATAATATGGACCCACAATACAATAGAATTGGTTCAAATCTAAAAGTATTATAAGCTGTAAATCATATTCCGGGAAGGGGCCTTATATGGGAGCTATATCAAAATATGGACCCATTTTAATAAAGTTTACAACATATATTTAAAAAAGCTAGAAAATTAGTTGTGCCAAATTTCAATAGAATTGGTTCAAATTTAAGAGTTTATAAGCTATAAATCATATTCCGGGAAGAGGCCTTATATGGGAGCTATATCAAAATATGGACCCATGTAAATAAAATTTATAGTATATATTTAAAATAATTAAGAGATTAATTGTGCCATTGGTTCAAATTTAAGAGTTTTATAAGCTATAAATCATATTCCGGGAAGGGCCTTATATGGGAGCCATATCAAAATACGGACCCATATGAATAAAATTTATAGTATATATTTAAAATAGTTAAACAATTATTTGTGCCAAATTTTTAATAGAATTGGGTTGCAATTTAAGAGATTTATGAGCTATAAATCAAATTCCGGAAGGCCTTATATGGGAGCTATATCAAAATATGGATCCATATTAATAAAATTCACAATATATATTTAAAATAGTTTGAAACAATAATTGTGCCACATTTCAAAAGAATTAGTTCAAATTTAAAAGTTTTATAAGCTATAAATCATATTCCGGGAAAGTCCTTATATGGGAGCTTATATCAAAATATGGACCCATCTTAATATAATTTATAACATATATTTAAAATAGTTAAAAAAATAATTGTGCCAAATTTCAAAAAGAATTGGTTCAAATTTAAGAGTTTTATGAGCTATAAATCACATTCCGGGAAGGGGCCTTATATGGGAGCCATATCAAAAATACGGACCCATATGAATAAAATTTATAGGTATATATTTAAAATGGTTAAAAAATTATTTGTGCCAAATTTCAATAGAATTGGTTCTAATTTAAGAGTTTTAATGAGCTATAAATCACATTCCGGGAAGGGGCCTTATATGGGAGCCATATCCAAATAAGGACCCATGAAATAAAATTTATAGTATATATTTAAAATAATTAAGAGATTAATTGTGCCAAATTTCAAAAAATTGGTTCAAATTAAAGAGTTTATGAGCTATAAATCACATTCCGGGAAGGGGCCTTATATGGGAGCTATATCAAAATACGGACCCATGTGAATAAAATTTATAGTATATATTTAAAATGGTTAAAAAATTATTTGTGCCAAATTTCAATAGAATTTGTTCCAATTTAAGAGTTTTATGAGCTATAAATCAAATTCCGGGAAGGGGCCTTATATGGGAGCTATATCAAAAATATGGATCCATATTAATAAATTCACAATATATATTTAAAATAGTTGAAACAATAATTGTGCCACATTTCAAAAGAATTAGTTCAAATTTAAAAGTTTTATAAGCTATAAATCATATTCCGGGAAAGTCCTTATATGGGAGCTATATCAAAATATGGACCCATCTTAATTATAATTTATAACATATATTTTAAAATAGCTAGGAAATTAGTTGTGCCAAATTTCAAAAGAATTGGTTCAAATTTAAGAGTTTTATGAGCTATAAATCACATTCCGGGAAGGGGCCTTATATGGGAGCTATATCAAAATACGGACCCATGTGAATAAATTTATAGTATATATTTAAAATAGTTAAGCAATTATTTGTGCCAAATTTCAATAGATTGGTTGCAATTTAAGAGTTTTATGAGCTATAAATTAATTCCGGGAAATGGCGTTATATGGGAGCTATATCAAATATGGACCAATGTTAATAAAATTTATAACATATATTAAGAATGGTTTAAAATTAGTTGTGACAAATTTCAGTAAATTATCTAAAAATTGCGGTCCATATGACACAAAGAGTTTGGGGTGTATCAAAATTTTGCATATTATAGCCTATAACTTTTTTCCGGTTAATCAGATTTTGATAATTTTTGGCAGCGATTGATGAAGCACGTGTAATTGTATGCTAAAATTAATTTTTTGTTTAAGTCCAATTACATTTATATATAATATATATATTATATATATATATATATATATATATATATATACTATATATATATATATATATATATATATATATATATTATATATATATATATATATATATAATATAATATATATATATATATATATATATATATATATTATAATAAATAATAATATATTATACTGTAATATAATATATATATATATATATATATATATATATATATATATATCTCACTCTAATTTTATTCATTTTTAGGCAAAATTTATATAAAATTTTTAGATATGTCCGTTTTTAAGACTAATTAATAATTAAAAAATGGTCACAACAGTTAAAAAAGTCGCAATTTACGACTAAAGAAGCACCAATGGTAACCCTAGTCTCAGTGTACATAAATATCGAATTTTGTTTTATATATAAAACACATTGGAGTTATTATTATATGTAAATATTAAAGGTATGTTAATATATGTGTCAACCTTAATGTTGTTATATATGTGGTAGAGAGTATTATAGATTCAGCACAGCCGAATATAGCATTTTTGACTTGTTTTATTTCAATGCTTTTTCCAATTTCCTTACTACTATTATTATTATTATTATTATTATTATTATTATTATTATTATTATTATTATTATTTGCAATTTAATTTTGCAATTATTTATTGCAATTGCAATTAATAAAATATCCTGATTTTTAATGCCGAAAATGTAAAACTGCTGGCAGTTGAAATTTCGCAATTTGCGTCTTAAATAATAGTTATTTTACTATTATTTTAAATTTTCAACAAATTAAGGTTGATGTAATTGACAGGTTTGTTTCTGATTTGTTGTTTCCTTTTCTTCTTATTTTTTGCGTTGCGGTTTTTATTTCTGGTATTTGTACGCTACACCTTCACGTAATGTTACCCCATCGTTTAAAATAAAAAAAGAGTTTTTCTGATATGTACTCTAATATAAACAACATGAAAAGTAAAAATAAAAAATGTATATTATAAGCAAGAAGAATACTCTATTCGATTATGGCATTAGAAAAAATTTTTCATCAGCTAAAAAGCTCGATTCTAAAAAGAGAACTTCTGGCTAATATATATCGATATTAATGAAATTGGTTAAATATACTGAACACAGATTGGCACACAACCTTGCTGAATGTCAGTAGAATAGGACTGAATTTTGTAATTTTCTAACTTTAAAACTTTTTTAGAAATCGGTCCTTTACTACTTGTTTAATGAATAAATTTAACATTTCATTTATTTTTTTAATAAAAAGAGGTATTGAATACACTGAACAGGATTATGAACAGTAATTCTTTTTTGAAATAAGTTTGGCCTATTACACACAAAAATGTTCTGAAGAGAAAAATAATTTTAGAGTAAAACATGAACGGCCTTCTCCCATCCCAGATATCATCTTGTTACAGTATTTTATTGTTTTTTTCTTTCTTTCGTTTATTTCGTTTCGTTGAAATTTTAATGGGAATTATATTTGTGGTTTTTATGTATTCCTTTCCTTGTTTGTCCAATAGAGCCATGCTAAGGAACGTTGAATACAAAAGGAAAAATAACAACAATAAGAAACTTTCATTAATAATATTTTTGATATGTGTCTTTTTTCAAGTTTTCACTATTGAATGCCATGATTATAATATCAGCGAACAGCTACAATATCCAACAAATTAGCCTCAGTATTTCCTACAGTCCCGAGAATTTACCTATTCCAAATCAGCATCGGTTCAGCATATTGAAAAATAAAGACTGATATTAAGGGCAAACTCTAACTTTCGCAAAATGTTCAATTATAAATCGAAAATTGTAATGAAATTTTTCCTAATAATAAGTTATATGTACTTCCAAAAATCATCAAAATCGGTTCACTAGAAAAAAGTTATAGGCAAAGGTATAAATTAGTTATAAAAGTGTTCATGTGTTTTTATTCAGGTGTGTACGAAACATAATTAACTTAATTCATATGCATTTGTTGTGGAGGCTATGGAAGATTCACCATAGCCGAATATTGCATTCCTACACGTTTGATTATATTTTAAATATGTATTTTTCTGTCTGCCTTATTGTCTGTATGTCTGTCAGTACCTGTCCATCTGCTTACTAATACTCAACGCTTTTTACTCTTTTATATTTCGGATTAATTTTATCTCATAAGTTTTGTTGTTATTAAAATGTCCATTTTGTGAAAATAAAATGAATGTAAATCTCAGCTGAGAAGAAAATCACAGTTGTAGTTATGTACAGTAATGATTTAAATTACATTACATGTTGATAGACTTCGTAAGGAAATTAAAAAGTTTGTGTTATTTCTCATGTAGATGAGTCAAAATTGTTTCATTTATTTTATATTATATTTTAACTTAAGATAATAAAATTAGTAGTTAGTAGTTACAGTAGAAATAAAATGTTATGGTCTGTTTTGATAATAACGCCAAGTCATTTTACCAGTAAAAACAAATATAATATAATTTGGTGGAGTGAAGTAAGATTCGCTTTAGGTGAATCTATTGTCAGTGTTAATTTTAGGAATTCTATAAAGTAGTGTGAAGAAACACATTTTGTTCACCCTAAATTTCCTACAAAACCTGAGTTCACAGGTTGATAATTTTGAATAGGATTACGAATAATTTCTGTCAAATATCAGTATTTAGAATGAAATAAAAAGAGCTTTTCGTTTAATGAACTATAAAAATCGAGTAGGATGATCATAGATTACTAATATTGAAGACAAAAAAATCACAATTGAAGACCACTAATCAAAATATTCTGAATGAAATAAAGCTTTAAAATACTTGAGTCGAGTTCATCAGCCTTATCGAATTTTAGCGTGGTTATCATACCCTCCTCCACTACAAAGGCACATTAACTTTATAATTTCTTACATCTTCAACATTAAATCATTTAGGACCCCATAAAGTGTATTTTCCAAAAACTGAGCCGATTAAGCCATGTACCATGTCTGTCTGTCTGTTTGGAACATTCACTCGGTCCCAATAAAAATTCGAATTCAATAAAATTTTGCAAGTTTGGCAGATGGTTATCAGATTAAAAGTAAAATTTAACCACAATTATAATACGTATTATTACTATTCCAAGAATCATGTCATTAGACTATATATGTGAAAGGCGTGTAAGATTATGTGTGTCGATCCTAATGTTCTTGAAACTTTATACATTTATATATTTGAAAGGGTATTATATATTCGGCACAACCGAATTTAGCACAATTACTTCTTTTAAAGATAACATAAACGGATTTCAACTAAATTGTAATACTTTACAGTATTTTTAACTTGCAATCAGATCAATAGAAAAATTCTAGATAAAGTTATTCAAAATTTCATATCCCCAAATTTAGAATATTTTAGTTTTGAAAATATTTTCCAAAAATTTGGCATATAAGGAGTGAAATGAAAAATTCTTTACACACGTTTTTCATTTAAACTTTTAACCCAAGTTTTATATGATTTTTTGTTTATATTTTGATTAAGTTACCTTTGTAAAATATGTCAGTTATTATTTTTAATGTCAAACAAATGCAAAAAAAGATTAAATTTAGTGATCTGAAGTGCATATTAAAATTATTAAATTTTTCCACAAAACTCAAATTGGTCCTCAAAAACTTTATCTAAGAATTTAAAAGTCTGTCGTCAAACTGTTTTCATTGTTATCATTCGATAGGAAGCAGCGTGTTTAGCTGAGTACTTGGACTATTTGTACAAAAAGCTAAATTAAGCGCAGTTCTTAAAAGATACGAGATTAAAAAAAGTTCTTGATAGGAACGCTCCTAAAAATTTAGAGGTCAAAAGAGAACACGGAAATTTAAGTCAAGTTTTCTAAACAAAAATTTTTGCTGAATAACGGATGACGACTCGTATATTCTGGCAGATTTTATATAACTGACTAGTGAAAAATTTTATGTTGCTGATGCAAAAATGACAGATTCCAATTATAAAACTTCACAATGTTTCCACTTATATTTGACATCCTTACTATGGTAATTAAGCTCTTGAGGTGTACAAGAACAATGTATTTGTTTTTCATTCTCTAAATAAACTGGAATACATCTGCGAAATGCTCAATCGAATGCATTCAGTTCTTCTGAAGCAACAGAATTACTTCCACAAACTCAAGTTTTGTGAAATTTTTGTGGTCAAGGTAAATATATGAAATTTTAAACTACATTCGCGTAGTTATGCACCAGTGATTGCTTTGTTTTCGGAATGATTCCCGTTGAAATTGATTTTGATACTCACTGTAACAATAGCATTCACATTTCTCCAGAAAAAGAAATGTTGCAAAAGGATTTTTTTAGGTTATAAAATTTAGTATTCAATATTTATATGATTTATTGCAAAATTATATCTAAAGCTTGACTTGAGTTGATGCAAAAAAGAACGACTACATCCGAAGTCTTCCAAAGCTAAGGTGGTGAAAGTGATTTGGATTTTACTCTTTTTGCCGTTTTATTTTCAGGGACATTTTGTTCTCTCATAAGTTACGCAATGATTAATGAAAAATACCAGATTGATGGATGTGTCAGTATGGCAACCCTCCAAAACATTCCTGGAAGTTGGTCAAATACTAGTAATTAACTAATGGGATCCAAGTCTTGGTTTCTCTGTTTCCGGATTTGAGTCCCATAGAGCTCCTATGTTATTCTAAAATTGAAGGGATAATAACGATTCCAATCAGAGTCTAATTTATTCTAACGAAACTGATACAAAATATAAAAAGTTGCTTAACTTTCTAACAGCTAATTTTGAAGTTCAATTTGTTTTTGTTGTATTATAATTTCCAAGGAGATAGAAATTCAATTTGGTTGTAAAATCTATCATAAAACAGTGAATAAAAGAAAAGCTTTTCATTAATTCGTTTAATAAGAATATATTTGAAAAAATACTAACTGGGAAAAAGTTGCTTCGGTTTCGAACAATACTTTATTTCACTTAATTACAAAAGATAACATCTCTCTACAAGAAATGTTACTCAATAAATTCATTACACTTATGAGGAAAACAGAATAAAAATGGAGGATATTAAGTAATTTTGGACTAACTACTGAAGGAAATTTGGAAACAACTGATATTTGCAATTTGTGCTTTTCCCTGAATAATAATATTTAAGAAAATTGAAAATTAAGTTATTTTAACCATTTTAAAATCCATCAGTTCTTAAAATTAAAAAAGTATGGGTTACATTGGAGCGGATGTTATTATAACATCATTAAGTTACACAAATGTTGTAAGTTTAAATATATTTTTCAACAAGTTTTAAGTAACAGAAGCTTAAAGGAATATGAGATTTTATCTTAAAAATACCATACAAATTTGGAAAGAGGTAAAGCCTATATATTTCCTTCTGATCCGATTTAATTTAGAAATGGGATTTGTGGTAGGTATTTTAGTAGACGGTGGTATGCTTATATAATCCCAGTATATATAAAATGTATAACTGCGTCGTATTGTTTTTTTCACATAGAATCATATTTTGCAAAGAATCATGTAATATAATAAAGCCCCAAATAAACAATGTCACCTTAAATATTCACTTCACTGTGATTCGCAATATCATCTTTGAGTCCAGTTTGAAATTTTCATGTTACAAACTTTTAAATTTAGTTCCTGCATTTTTAAATCTTTAGGGTTATTCGAAGCCTCAACCGCAAAATAAATTTAATGCAGGATAATAAGTAATAGTAATAAGTAATAGTAAATTAAACGAAAGAATAAAAGATTTTTGTACTTTTTGTTTATGTTTATTTTATGTTTTATTTTCCAACTGTCAATGAGGTTGATGTAAAAAATGGGAAGGAAAGAGAAAGAATGATGTACTTTAAATTAAAATAGAAAAGAAAAGAAGTACAAGACAAATAAAATGGATGAACAACAAGTTATGAATACAAAATAAAAATGCCAAAAACATGAGAAACATAATGAAAACCATACAGACAATAATATGACAACAATGAATAATGAGTGTCTTTTTAACAGAAGTATGCGAAATTAAGCTGAAATTAACATTCGATGTAAAAATGTATGTGTAAATATAAGCAACTAAGTTCATAAAAACTAATATCAGAATAGTTGAATGAGTATACTTGCTGTATATTTTAAACATTACTCATACGTCTTCAAGTACTGATTTTTTACAACTACAAAAAGTAAAGCATTTTTAAACAGTTATTATATAAAATTTAATTGAGACTTTAATCCACTAAAACTACGTTTTATGAAAATTGGTTTTATGTACTCAAAAATTTGGAACTATTGTCTAATGAGAATCGATATTCTTAAGATTTATCAAAAATTTTATTAAATATTTAAAAGTTTTATGATTAAAACCATTCGCTCTTTCAACCGATATTCGTAAAATGAGTTGAAAAGTGTCTGAAAATCAAGTGTGCAATATTTTTAAATCTTTATAGTCTATAATATGACTATATGTAAATCTTATAGTCTATAAACCGATGTAGCAGTTTTACAGAGACTCTAAATCGACTTTTTTTGAATTAATATTGTTTCTTTTGATATATAATTGATATACAAGCTCCAGTATTTTTGTGGTCAGGGGCGTTGCCACTATCATCCAATGAGATCTAAGTCATGGGTTTACACCGCTCGCTCCGGATTTATATTTTATACAAAACCCCTATGGTACAATGCTTCAGAGATATTACGGAGTTTGTAAAGCACTTTAAATCTAACTCTGAAGCGCCAAAAGTACGCTGAGTTCAATGGAAACTCAGATATTAAAAGTTGCATTAGTTACTTATAGATAACTTTTTAAGTTATTATCGCTATATATAATTTTCAAAGGAAATTAAGTTCTGTTGTCATTTTTCGAAAATAGACATATTATAAAATAGTAAATAAAATTATCTAAAGGGAAGATTTTAGACAATAAATACTTAATAGCAAAAAGTTATTAAGATTTTGAACAGTTTTGTAAATTCTCGCTTTAATCACAATCAAATGTCTAAATGATGGCACTCTTACATTCACATTAATTAACAGAACCCAAAGAAATTTGCCCTGATTATTTACTATTGTTTTGAGAAGAATCATTCTAAAAATTTTATAACATTTACTCACCAATAAATTCATTTTTTATTGTGAACTTTACTTTATTATTAATTTTTAATGATCACATCTTATTGGGAACAAGTGTAAACTAAATTCGTATAATATTAGAGCAAAGCCGGAATCATATTTAAACTATTCTTTAAAATTTTCTAAACACCGGATTTCTCTTATAACTATTTTAGTGAACAAATTTCCAAATTTTTAAAAGTATTGTGATTCTGGGTATTTCTGTCTGGAAAACCGGGAATATTTTTTAATTTCAAATTTAAGTACAAGTTTCTATACACGATATTGAAATTTCAAATAAATGTAGTCAATCTTTTTTTATTATTAAAGTAAAAATTTTAGTTCTATAAAAAAAATACCAGCAAAAATTTGAAATTTTAAATTCTTCAAAATTAACCGATTCCATATTCATTGTTTTTAATTGTGAATTTTCAAGTATAAACGTTATGCCTTGAATGAAAATTCAACCTACACCATACTTCCACTAGTCAACTTCAAACTTTACTAATTTCCATACATTTTAATATTTAATTTAAAACTTTTCCAATCCGTCTTCTCATGTCTGTATACTCACACTCCTACAAAACCCACCAACAACTGTTAATTAATATTTGTACGATGTTGTTATTGTTATCTTTTGGTCTCGTAATTTTTGATGTTGTGAGTTGATGTTCGCGAGAAACAGTATAAAGTTGACTTTGCCTGTATTAACATGGCCAAATTTGTTAGTGTTTTTGATATAGTAAATTAAAATATGGACAAGAAAGGACAACAACAATAAGCAGGGGTAAAGATATTAATGCTGGTTTTTGTAAGCATTTTTTGTTGTTTTTTATATCGCTTTTTTATAAAATTTTGTTATTTTTTGTAGAGATATTTCAGATAAGAGGGTTCAAGTGGAGAATCATTGATTATAGATGTGTGTTTTCTTTGCTTATTCACTGATATTGTGTTTGTTATTATTTTGTATATAAAAATGAATATTCACTTATAACTTTTTCTATTAAAACATCTTCCTTTGTAATTTTTTTCCAAGTTTTTCTGAATTCACGATGTTTAAGGATTTCGTGTTATTGTTATTGTTATATCTGTTGGTTTGTTATAACTGTAGCAAACTATTTATGGTTATGACTGGTTTAATAATGCTACTTGTATTACTCTACTCTTTACTGTATCTGTGTTGCTGATAAAGTTGTATAAAACAAAACAACAGAAATAGTAACAGCCTAATTCTTTTGTTTTTTCCGGAGTGAGTATGAGAGTAGAAGACAAATTACTTTAATGAAGAACATATGTGGAAATATTTAATTATATAGGCAGAAAGTGTACAAAATGACTTCATGCTTTAAAACATAAAGTATTTTTGCGTGTCCGTCTGCCACCAAAATAATTGACATAGCTCAATAAAATTTGCTGTGATTAGTTGCTATTGTCTTTTAAAGTTTTCTAGTTTGTCACTTTTAAGCAAAATTGGTTCAGTAGAAAAATTTAAATACAACCCCATAAACTGAAAAATTTAAACAATTATTATAACCAAACCGCACACACAATTTTCATGAAAATTGGTACACAAATATTGTCTTGGATTAAGAACATGATGCAGCAAATTGCACGGAATTGAACGTCATATATCTACAAAACCTTATATTAACCATATCACATATATATTTAAAAATTAATGGAATTTCGAATATGTAAAGAGATAAAATACCTATAAAATTAAAAAGGAATTTTGCTATCCTATAACGAAGATTTGCTGAAAAAAGTTAATTCTTAAAAACAACTTTCTACGAATGAGATTTACTTCAACAAAAAATATTCAGTTTTAAAGTAACGGATAAATTTTAAATTATACACGTAGAAAATTTTTCTAAAAATAGCTAAGCAAAGTAATAGTAAAGTTTTTAAAATAGTTTACGCTCTTTCTCCGTAAACTTTAAAATAAAAACCGAACATAACATTGTCCATTATGTTAGCTCTAAATGGCGACTGATACATTGTATTTCGTTCGTTCATATGTATAAGTTGCTTACTTTATACATCTGCACTGCTGTTTGTATTATATATCTATATGTATCGAATACATATTTTCTATATAAAATTTATATATTAACAGTATATCAGCTTTAGCTCGTTGAATCTATATATCGTTTCTAACAATTATAATTCATATAAGTTTACTTTTATTAACAGTAAAGTTTGAATACATTACGATAACCCTAATTGCCAAAAGAATTATTTAAAATCGGCTAATCCGCCAAATCATTTTCGAAATCAAATTCGAACAAAAATTTGTAGAAGGTTTTGCCATATGCCAAAAATTATTTTTAAAAGAAGAGGGTGAGAAGTTTTATTTCACCCGAATTAAAGGACATGGTTCTTCTTACTTCCAACTATTTCGATTAATATTGGGTACGATTACCTTTATTTCAGATCAGAGTATTGGAAAAAGAATTTGGCTCGATTCGTTATTTACTTCAAAACCATGATATTTGTGGCTCTAATCAATATTGTAGGAAATTTCTTATTATTATATAATTTTTACTTATTTTATTATAAATCCAAAGTTTCAAATACAAAGTTAATATTTTCTATCATTTAGAAAAGAGGAACTCAATGTGGGGCCTTACGTGGGAGGTATTGAAAAATGTGGTATGATATTAGGCAAATTATATATATTCAAGAGTGTTTTCAAAATAATTGTTTCGATGTTTTCCTTTTGATCTCGCAGCGGGATGTAAAATATATATTTTTTAATTAGTAGTAGTGTAAGGTATACAAATTATTGTTATCTAAAATTTACTTTTATATTCCATTTTGATTTTGCATTATTAAAAAAATAAAATCTAAAAAATATTGTAAAAAATGTTATTCATAAATAAAAGTCTTTGCTGACATAGTTTGTCATCACTTCTACCATCGTTTTTTTATGAGTAAAAAAATTACAAAAATTAAACGTAATTTGTTAGATAATAATTTTAACTTTAAAAGTGTCCTTATAGATGATAGTATCCCCACTTAATTTGGTTTAAGTTTATCCATAATGCAAATTTGACTGATGAGGTTTCTTGCCAACAGCATTATTTCATCAGAAAGATTGAAAATAAAAAAGTATTATAAACCAAAGAGTTTTATATTAACCAGATGACACTGACTAGAAATTGAGAAAAGTAAGGAAAAGCAATATATGATACATCACAAATTAACAGCTAATGTGAAAATACATTTTAAAAGTCACAATTTTCATCAACTCTCTGATAAAAGAGAAAATTTTATATATGTCATATGTAATTGGTTGAAAATAAAAGTCTGATTAGTTCATAAGAAGATGTGTGATGATTAAATAGTTCATTAGTTCATATAAAAAATAAACAAAGTCAAATAAAAATAGTAACATTTTCTTTACATATGCTTAATATTTATTGAATTTCCAATATTTGAAAATTAATGGTTTTAACAGAAATTGATAGTCGATTTGTTATATCAATAGTTTACAGAGTTTCGTCTGAAGAAGTAAAGCGAATTAAAATTTAAGGGTAGCGCAATTATCAAAACTACTTTTTCTACAAATATTTTATTTCTTTAGCATTTTTAAACAAATTTGTAGTTTATAGTCTTTTCTTATAGAGTTTTATGCTGTATTGAATTAAAAAAGATGTTATAATTTTTTTGTCACAAACCAATTCTGCTAACTTTAAATACCTGACAATAATTAATATGATATGTTTTTTTCAAATACCTAAAAAATATGTAGAGAGTGAATTAACGTCATATATGAGAAAATGATCACTTGTCTCTGTTTTTTTTTTTTTTTTTTTTTGACAAGATTCCCTGAAAATAATAAAATTCCCTTTGATATCCTTTTGCAAAGGGTCAAAAGGACAGGCCCACGTCAAAATAGACTTTTTTTGAACGAATTTGTAGCTTACAGTCTATATTAGCTTTTTGTAACAAACCAATTTTGCTAATTTTAAATAACTGACAATAATTAGTATGACATATTTTCCAAAATATCTAAATAAATAATATGTAAGAGTGTAATGTTAACGTCATGTTAGAGGCAATGATTACTTCACGTTACATGTCTTCTGTATTTTTTTGACAATAAACCATAAAATAATAAAATTCCCTTTAATATCGTGAATCGAGAAAATATAGAAGAAAGCCGCTGGTTACTTTTTTTAGGACAAGCCAATGACTAACTACGGACAGTCACTAAGAAAGGAAAACTTTTCCACAAAAAGTATATGTATATATTATATATAATATTATTTTCCATTTTTCAGATTTAATTATAAGATTTCTGAACATTACCTCACTGATTCTTTTAACTTCTATATTTCTATTATTCCTTAATGTTTGGACCATCATTTATCTTCATTATGAATTCGCATATTTCATTCCACTAAAAATTTAGGGGAAAAAATAATAAGTGTCACAAAAATTAAAAAATATTAAATTTTTACAAAATCTTTTAGTGATGTTACATTACAAACAAAATATTTGAAAATTAGTTCACTATCCGAGTACTATTTTTAACTACCAAATATTTTGGGGAATTAATTCATTTTAATTGATATGATTTATTTCATTATTTATTTATATTTTAAGACCAACATTTCATAGTTAACTTATTTTCATAAAAAGATTTAAATTTGAATATTCGGTTAAATTGACATTCGAAATTTAAAATTATTAACAACAAAGAGAGAAATGAAATGGGGATATTGCCAGAATGAAACCAAAAACTTATTTTTATGGATACAATTTCTTAAAGTTGGACTTAAGCCTTACAGTTCTTAATAAATAATGTGTTCTTCCAATCAATGGCTAAATGTTTTTTTCATACGGCCACTTATCCATATTTTCCTATTAGTGATTCATAACTTCAAATCCATGATAAAACACCTTAAACTTAATGTTATCACTTTTTTATAATGCTTTTTTCATAAAAAGGTACTTAAGTATACATGTACATATTTTTCTTAAATTTATATAAAAATATTTAGCTAATTTTGTACTTGTTTTTTATATATTTTACTTACGAATTTCATAGAAACAAAAAATATATTCAGATTTTTTTTAACTTTTTATTTTTGCTTATAAAAGAAAAATAAAAAAAAATGTTGGTTTTGCCATAAATATTAAAAAGTTTTTAAATAATAATTTAAAAATTATGCCATTAAACAGTTATTAAAATAATAAGTAAAGTTTGTTTTTAAACATAAAAAATAACTTTGAAAAGTATTTTAATAAACAAATAGATTTTGGAGAATTCTTAAATATATTTCCATGGTTGTAGGAAACATTGGGACAGAATCAATATTTCTTACTTATATTATCAACAAGAATAATTTTGACTAAACTAAAAAAAATAATTAATTTAGAAAGGGCAAGAAAATTAAACTAATTCGGCAACCACCATAATCATCAAATTATTAAACACTTCAAATAGTTTTTCCTTTTTTATTTTTTAACACGGAATTATATACGACATAGCGACATAAAATAAATCTAAAGCATTAATCTTTTACCGGCATAATAACATATCCATCTCAAGTATATAAAACTATTGCGGAAACAAGTAAGAGTGTAATTAGTAGGTCAATCCCGACTATGTAATACCCTTCCCCATGATGCAGGCATGAAGCCAAACTTGACAGATTAAAACATATTTATTTAAACATTTACATGATACTCACATACATGACAGATTTAAGCGATTTGAAATCATTTTCGCCATATAAGAGCTACTGGAAATATTAAACTGATCCTCGCTCATTTGATAACGGGTTTTCGGGTTGTACAAATATTAAATGTATGAAATATTATCACAATATTTACATTTCTGGAAATATATGCACTATAAATTGACTAAAGATTTATTTTTTTATTGTTTGTTTATTTGTTTGTTTATTTAGTTATTTATTTATATAAGAATCACGTCCAGTGAAGCCGATATAGTTGTGGGTAAAGACAATGACAAATATCCAGAAATGTGTTCACCCCAACAATGGACAGATGGAAAAACGGAAAACTGAAAAAAGTACTGACTGTTAGAGAGACAAAAGAAAAATGGACCAATTCGGATGCTTGGTTTCAAAAATATTTATATTTTAGGTTTAAGATGATTTTACACATTGATGAAATTACACATTTTCACATAAGATGAAATTACACATTAAAATTTGTTTCTAATTTTGACGTGCTCTACATGTAAAAAGCAAACATCTCTTATTATATTTAATATTATTCAAAATTTAAAAATTCTTTTTATAATTTTATAGACATGACTAGCAACATTCAAACTACAACATTTTGTGTATATTTTTGTAGACAAAATTATGTAAAAATTACATAAAATATTTTATTTTCATTTTTACGCACATTTACTAAATTTTCATGAAATCTTACTCATTTTATAAGAGTATTTTTTTGAGAGTGTTGGACATTGGTACATTTGCAGCTAAAATTAATATATTTAGCCCCGAATATTTTTCCCCCAAAACAGTTTTACATGAGAAAATATATAGGGAACTGACTCTTTATTTAAAAATTATTTATTATAAAATATTTATTTCACCTTATTTTATATATTTTTTTTATTTCACTTTCCCATGAAAAGATTTTATTGGAAAATTTTAAAATGTTTTGTTCATAAATTACGAAATTTCTTTCGATATCTGAGACTAAGAAGAATTATTGTGCAGCAAAGCGCACCGGGTAAAAACCAGTGTATAATAAAATTTATATATATTTTTTAAACTTTTTTTAGTTTACATAATCAAATATTGTACATAATTTTATCTCTCATATTTTTTCTTCTTATTTTAATAGTGTTAGTAATTTTTTGTTGTTTTAATACAGATTAAACACAAATAACAAGAAAGTATAGAGAAGAAAATTATTAAAAAACAATATATGGAATTTATTATTTAATTTAAATCTTTAAATTTTATATGAAAGTATTTCTTTAATTGGCAAAATTTGAGGTTTTGAAAATGTGAGTGTTTTGTAGTTAAAATGCTTGAAAAACATTTTTCATTTAAAAATACTTTAATTTACATATGAATTTACAAGAATCCAACTTTATATAGATATCTAATTTTCATTTGTCATTAAGAATAAATAAAAATGAATTATCATATAAACTGTATAAAACTGTTGACATTGACGAGAGCTTTATGACAATAGTAATTTTTGAAAGAGCGTATGTTAAGTTTATCATAGCAAAAATAAAATGAAAAAATATAATTGTTTCGAAAATACTTACATATTTATACCTGCAATTAAATGATTAATAATAACAATTTAATTGATATGAAAAAAGCTGAAAACAATGAATTATTTGATTTGTGAATTGATATACTAATTACAGCATATATTATTTGATGCATATATGCTTTTGCATTATGACGTGCTTTTACAATGAGTGAATTCTCTTACGTTTACAAACACTTGACTTGTTGTTATAACAAAATAAAATAAGGCTTGAATTGCAATTTGAATTAAAATTCCAGGGTTTATTAATCTGTACAATTTTTTATAACAATAGGTATCTCTCATATTTGTCTTAGTTTAGCCAGAGGAAGTTAAGTTAAATAGTTATGACTACTAAGAGTCATAATCCTCCAAATAGAGCCTGCAATATCAGTACTAAATATCCAGTAGTTATTTAGTAGGGACTCTATTCTATAAAGGAATTGATTACATGCAGTGCAGCGTCCTCAACGAATTTATTGCTTTTTTAATGACAATGGCAATTATAGGTTTTTATAAGTAATAGAAGAATACAAGCAAAGCAGTTTAAGGTGTATAAAATTTTATGTTTCATCTGCAGGGAATACCACTATCCTACGCTCTATGCCACATCCCAAATATTATTAACAATGGCTTTTTCCGTAACTCTAATAATTGTGAACTCGATAGCTAGTTCTTACCTGCCAATCCGACCTAATTCCAATGGTTTGATAGTAATCACTGATACTATAACTGATTGGTTATCCATTTAAATATCATGAATATAGACAGATCGCAGCTTTGAAAATATTTGATAAAATCAACTTAGTGCATAAATTTACAAATATTCTGCCCAAATGGATTTATAAACTTATTAAAGTCCAAAATATGAAACAATTTTAATAAAATTACACAAACATGCAAGCAAACACGAATTTCATATCAAAATCAATTACAGAAGTTGTAAGAGTATGGAAAAATAGGAAACGAATTTTAATTATTTCTGCGAAAAAGGAAAAAAAAGGTTAAAAACAAAAAACCTAATTTGATTTTCCTTAATTTTTTTTTTTGATTTTAAGAAAATCTTTTTCATAAAGCGATAACTATTTTAGCAATTTCATTTAAAATATTTCCTGAAAATTTCAGACAAAT
This sequence comes from Cochliomyia hominivorax, assembly GCA_004302925.2. Classification (NCBI taxonomy): domain Eukaryota; kingdom Metazoa; phylum Arthropoda; class Insecta; order Diptera; family Calliphoridae; genus Cochliomyia; species Cochliomyia hominivorax. The sequence goes on from PYHX02000510.1 coordinate 48,230, forward strand.
TTCTAAAATTCCTAAAAGAGGTAAAAATTTAATTTATTTCTAAAGAGTGGAAACAATTTAAAATATATATTTCAAATAAGTATTACGTAAAAGCACATATTCTTCTCGATTTTATACAAAAATATTTTAGAATGAAAAAATAAATAAATAAAAACTATCTTCTCTGCGTTGTAGTATTATCACTTTCAATAATTTTATTTATTTTAATATTGAGTTTTAATAAGCATACTAAATACTTATTATTTATTTAATTTGTTTCTCCGATTTCAATAATTATTATTGCTCGAGTTAATCAAATCCTCACAATTATTATTTTATATTACAGTGAATAAATTCATATTAAATAGTTAATTTACGTTATTAAAAAAATACATACAAAAGAAATTAACAACAAAAACCAAAACATTAATTATTTATAAACTTTCACTATTTTTTATTAAAAGCAATAATTTTAACACCAGAAAAACAAATATTTTTTATTACTTTTTCTTTACAAAAAAATTAAATTTAATTTTTAAAACATTAAGTACACAGAAAAAATAAAAATTAAGTTCAATTGTGAAACTGCTTATATTAATTATATTTTTATTTGATTTTACTTCTATCACCAAAAGATAAAATAAGTTAAATTAAAATTATTTTCTTTATTTCAGTTAATTTTTTAAATTATTTAAATTAACTTCAGTGATTATTTTAATAACTTATATGTCATATACATACAACTTTAAAAACTAATTATCTGACCATGACGTTCAAAATAGAAGACTTTTAAAATATACGAAAGAAAGAATATAAGTCAGATTGATATTTGTGACGTATATATATACCATTTTGCGAGCACAACTCTTGACATCATCACATCGTTACCAGTCGACTTCATTGTATAAACGGTCAAATTGGCAGTATTTTCAATCAGAATTTGATTCAATGCCAAAATTGCTTAAACGCACTCAGTGTTACCGTCGGTGCGACTTTAGTTACAAATTGCGACTTTTTCAACAACGCGCAACTTTCTGTGTACTTATTCAAATTTTCCCTTTTTGTCCGCTTTTTTTTTAAATTTGCATTTTTGGTATAAAACTCCATGAAATTTCATTAATTTGGAAATCGAAATGGTGTTAAATTTAAGAAATAACTATTTAATATTTAACATTATTTACACATAACACGAGAAGCAGGGCAAATCAATAATTAAAAGCAATTCAAAAAGTGTTAATTTTTTGGTTAATTAAAGTTGTTGCGACTTTTGTTCCACTTATCTCCTTTCAAATGCGACTTTATTTTCTAAAATCTGCTTTTGGTGCGACTTTTCGAAAAATCTCAATGGTAACGTTGACAAGCACTTCGTTGTTTTGTGTGATTTTGTCTTGAAAAAGTTTCTAAAAGGAACCCAGAAGTGGTTAACATTGCAACGTATCCAGAAAATTTCAATTCTTTCTCAATGACATTAAAGTTAGCAAAAATCGACCAAGTCCCCTCGACCCTCAGTAATAACTTTCTCAGGTGTCAAACCAGTTAAGTTTAAAATATGAAAGATAACAACAATTTCCGATTATTTCCTGAAGCATATTCTTACCAAATACAAGTAATTGCTTTAAGCTCAAATTCGTTATGCACATTGGGTGACGTATAAACAGCTTGACAGCATTTGGTTTTATCTATCAGCGTGCTGATTATTCGAAAAGAAACATGGAATCTCGGAGTATATGAAAAGGGTTGACATTCCAAAGTATGCGAACGTAAACCAAGTACCTGATATTGTTTCAGCAGGAATGTCTACAATATTTCTATTTTTACAGTTGATGACATCAACTTTGAAATCTTACAACAGGAATTTGTCCACCACGAAACCCAAACTGACGACCTGGAAGCCACAAACCACGTTCCAGCATGAATTCATCTTATTCGAATTTAACTTATTTAAAAATATAATAACATTTTGTCAAAGTCTTTGAAAATTATACTTAAAATTACATTTGCATCCATTAGGTGCAAAAGTATTGAATGTTTCAATTCGAATAAATCGCCAAATATAAAATTTATCTTGAAAATATTTTTTTGAAATTTTTCTATATTGTTTAAATTTTTGGCTTCTTTTCATTATTTCTGTAATATTTTTGTAAAATTTATAAAAATTATTTAAATATTTCTTCAATTATTTTTTTCTGTGTATGAAACTTTAAATATTAAATATTTGTGTAAAAATAGATAATACCATCCACACATACAAATTACTAAGGAGGGATTTAAATTATAATCACAAAAGTAATGTATATTAAATCTAAAATAATATAAATTTATTTCACAAAATTAAACATTTATTTCTTATGTGTTTTTGTGGTTTTAGCAGACACATGGGAAGAAAAACGGTCATTTACCTTTTTTTAGAATTTTAGAATAAAATAACCTTCTTAATGGCCCAATCAACAGCAATAAATATTTTCCATGAGATAATATTTCAATATAAAATCATTTTATAAGCTTTTATATTCTGTTACTGTTTTCGGTACGTGTCGTTAGTTGTTTCTGTTACATTTAATAATATCGTTATTAACATTAAAAACAACAACTACTACAAAATTTTGCAAAAAATTTAGTCTAAATCAACAGACCAGAAAAAATTTTATGGGTCAGAAAAAATTTTATGGGTCATACTTTTGAAAATGCAGATGAAATTTCTTAAAATAATTCATAGTTTTTTACAAATTCCAAGGTTTATTACGTTTGTTAAATCTTTGTATATAAATGTTACTGATTTTTTATTGTTGTAAATAAATAAGTTTTTTACCAAATGTTTTATTAAATTTATCGTTTCGTTGTAATGGTTGGCATATGCAGACATCCAAATTAATTAACAGAGTTGACTAAAAAAGTTAAATCGGTTTAGTAAAAAAAGGGTAATAGACATATATCTGAGACTACCAAAAAAAGTGAGAAATCTGGATATATATTATGAATAAGCGTTTAATTTAATCTCCAATTTCTGCACTGTTGTATAATTTTTAAATGCATTTAATTTTCTATTTTTGTTTTATCATTGCTCTTCTTATCTAAAAGTAAATTTAAATGACAGGAAACTTAACTGTACTGTTTTGGATTAAACAAGAAGAGATTAAGTAGGACACTTCAGAAATAATCTTGAGATGATAAAAAGCCTGAAATCAGATTCTGGCACAATGCCTACACCAATTTCAATTTCTGCGTATTGAAGCAATACTATAGATAAATTAAAGTAATAATATAAAGCGATACTCGATCTCAGATAATTTGTTTAATTAACGTATAATTGCTATTAATTTAAATAAATATTAAGTATACGTATTAATCAATTAAACCATGAATTCATCGTATTTTTTGTAACTCCTCCTAAGTCCAGTTTGATTAACAAAATACACATTCTATTAAATAAAACCAAATAAAGGTGAATAAAAATAAAATATGAACTTTTTTGCAAATACTTTCTTTAGTCACTTCTGAAATCTCAATTAGAATTACAAAATATTTAACTTTTGTTTGTATTCGTATTCGTGAAAGTGGGTAAAAATCTTGTATGTGGGAAAAATTTTAAAAGTTTTGTAGTATTTTTAGGAAAAGTTTTTTTATGCATGTGTTAAAAGAAAAGTTACTATTTAAAGAAAACGTCTTTTAAAAAACTATATAACTGTTCTTAACTTAACAGTTGGGTAAAGTTAATTTTTCTATATAAACAAGTAAGAATGTTTTACTTGGCTATGCCGTCTCTTCAGTACCCTCAACCATAAATGCGTATAAGTTAATACGTTATGTTTCATACATACACACTCACAGGAAAACTCACACATACACATAACGAATATTACATAATATATATGAAAGAAATATTTTTTTTCTTTGGCTTTAACTTGTTTTCTACTAAACTGAGTTGAATAATTTTTGGAACGGTAATGAAATGCATGTAATCTAATATCGGTCTTTATTTTTAATACACTGTACCGATTTTGCTGGATTTTAGCAAATTAACAGGCCAAATTTCGTTGAGCTCTGTCATTTATTGTGGATGTGGGCGTGCCAACCGCAGACAAACAAAAAGGCGAACAGGCGGACAAAGCTAAGTCGACTTAGATTTCGATTGGATGCAAGCATATATACAAGTTATAGGATTTGAGAAGATATCTTCCTAGCGTTACAGAATGACAAAGTCAATATACACTTTTCACCACAAATGTTGGTGGAGCAACTAAAGTGGAAATAAATTGTGATCTGTAGAAATAATAAAAATTTTGTAAGAAAAAAATAGTAAAACCAAAATTATAAAACAATCGCTTGAGTATATAAACAGACATAAAAATTATTAGATATAGTTTACTCACACATTATATATATTGCACAATTATAAATCGATTAATTACACATACAATTGCGTTCTAGTTATACCTATAATGTACAGTAGGTAGAATCGACTGTTTTGTAAAAAAATCTGTAATTTTTGATTGACTGGCGGATTTCCATGTAATCTAAACAATCGATAGTTGAAAAGTGTTGCAATATAATTTTTACGATATTATTTTTAACGTGCAAGTTTTTCTAAGAATGGAGGGTATTTAAAATTAAGATTTAACTTTAGGATTAAGATAATTAAGCATTGTTTCTCCTTTTTGTTTAATTTATTTTTTTTTAAAGTGGATTATTCGATTTATTCGTTATTCAAACTTTACTGATTTAAACTAATCGTACCGTTATTCGACAAAAATGTTTTTTTCTTGCACTTGAGATAAAAATTCATCCTTGTGAAAATTTTAAACTTTTGTACTTCTACTTTATTTTTTATAGCCGAAAACTGTAAAACGAGATTATTTTGTTTTTGAAAATTTAAATATTTGATAAAAAAATAATCTTTATTTGTGAGTGCGTATGAGTTATTTATATTTCTAACAAATATTGCTCATACGCACATTATAATTTTATCCCAGTTCTAATTTGTGCAAAACGATTTTCATAATTTGAGAAATATTTCAAAATTTATGAAATTTGACAAATTATAAAATTTCGGGGACTATATTAAATATATGATACATTAAGGATTCAGAAGGGCTGAATATTCCCTTTTTATTTTTCTCCGTACGATTTAATTATTTTAATACTTCAAAGACTCTTGAGTTTATAATTTCACGAATATGTTAAATCACTTTCCCATATAGTTGCGGGTTTTAATACTAGTATTAAACGCAATGCTATTTGACTTAATCTTTGTCTCTTTTAAACACCAGCATTACAATTCTTAAGTACTATTTTGAAGAAAAACATACACAAATACATTCATACAACGTAAAAATTTACATCAAAGGGTTTGTCAGTTTACAAAGTACGTGGGAGGGCATCAGTCGCACTATGTGTGATAGAAATTAATTGAAATGTGTGTCATTTACAGATGTCAAATAATTGATATAAATCTTCAGATGTATCACTAATTATTATAGTTCACGTAGTTACTTTCTGTAATATTAAATTGACCTTTAACATATTTTGCATATATTTGTAATGCGGAATATAAAGTACATAAAATTTTGGTTTAAACTTACATCAACTTACAAGTAAACTTGATGTGCATCATCTTAAAGCTAAAAGTATTTTAAATAAATTCATCGTCCATTAAGAAAGTCCACATTGCACAGTGAGACAGAATCGATTTTTTTAAATTATTCTATGACTTTAGTTAAGCTGGGCGGATGCATAAAATTTATGCCAAAGATTTTTTTATTTATTTAATTTGCCTTTCAATTGAGGCTTCACAATAAGTATTGAAATCTTTAAAACTACTTTTTTTAACTAAGATGAACTGATCTCCCTATTTTCATCATCCATATTAATAACATTAACGATAAAGATTATTATTCCATTATTTCAAGAGTTTAACAAAATAAATTTAAGTCTCCATGGACAGAGCTATACAGTTGTAAAGTGGGGTACTCCGGAATTAATTAACCACGTACCACATTTTAATTTCTCATTCTATTTCTTACTTATTGCTTACAGTTTAATTTCATTTAAGTTTTAAAATTTTATATTTTTGCAATATCCAGAGTCAGATTTAATATATATATCCATTTATTTAGTGATCGATTTAGCAATAAAGAGTTTATAAGTGGAAAAATAGCCAACTAATTACAACCGAGTCCCAATTATTTTCCAAGTCATGATTCATTTCGATCAGAATGACTTTATTAAAGCTTTAAGAATTTTTCTTCAAATCTAGAAAAATAAAACTTAAAATTACTTTTGACATTTTTTAATGTCATTAGTTTTTAAAAAATACCCTTCTTCTTCATATCACTCATACACATACAGATTTAAGCTAAAGGTAATTTTGTGTATATTTTTGTGTTTAATTGAGGTCGTGTATGTCTGTATTTTTCTAAGAATATATATTATGGTATTCATTGAAATATGTTTTGAAATTTATTTACAGAAAAATATAGATTCAAGTAGTTTTTGAATTTTAAGCAGTTATTGAATTTTATAATTTGTCAGTTATTTGACAATAAACTTTAAAAATATTTTCAATTAAATTTAATGCGTATATTTAAATGGGTGATTAGTTATTATAAATATTAATGAGGGTATTTTAGACCGATTTTTACAGTTTTATAGTAAAAGTTTGAGTGGAAAATATTATTGAATATCGTGTCTTTAAACGAAAATGTTTAAGAGTGCAACATTTTTTCAATAGTGATAAATCTCAAAGTATCATAAACATAAAAATGGTATTGATATGTTAAATTTCATGTATCCTAGTTTTTATTTTTACTTGCGTTAGAATATCTTTGTAATTCTGTACGAATATTATTTTTCATAGAAAAAAATATTCGATAGAATTTTCAATTAACTTAATAATTAATTATAACATAAATGTTAATTATATTTTAATGTATAAATTGAATATTTCATAGCAGAAACTGAAGGAAAAGGAAGGAGGAAATCAACGGAGCGAAGATAGTGGGAATATGAAGGAATTGAGACGGATGTATAAAAGATCGACGATGAGGACAGATGAAGATAGTTTATCAACAGATTTAGAGTAGATCACAATACGAAATTGTTCGAATTTAGAGAGCTTAATAATAGAGTTGAATTTATTAAATTGTGCATATATTGAGTGTTGTGTTTCTATTAAACGAGAAAGTGAGCACGTTGAGTAATAAAGTCGAAGAACAACAGTTATAGTTCTTTTTTTACAAAAATATATATCTCTACAAAAGAGATAAAAATATTTCAAATAGATAAGAAAATTTTCAATTTTAGTGAATAGTTTTGTAAGTATATGTTCTATTTATTTAATATTATTTTCCATATTATTTTTTTTTCAGAATATTTTACAAGACTGTTAGAAGCAAGATCGACTAAAGGTATCAGGCCGCTTTGACATAATCATGTTTTCGTACACATTGCAATTTTCAACATTCCACTTCCTTGCTTTTTCGAGAATATTTAACAAGTTTGTTAGAAGCATGATTCACTAAAGGGCTCAAGCTGATTTCTTTTAATCATGTTTTCGTACGAATCGTAATGGTCAGCTTGGATTTGAGCTTTCACAACAAATATTGTTAAATTTTTCAACAAAGTCGGATGTCATATGATGATGTCAAGAGTTTTATATGCATAACATTTTTATATCTTGGAGAAATTTGGTAAGATGATAATAGACTTTGTAAGGATTAATATTTATAAGTATACATGTATCTTTATAGTTAAAAATTTTATAAAATTTTCCAATCAAAACTTACAAAAAATAATTGAATTGTATTAATTATTATCTAGAAGGAGTTTTTAATTTAGCAGCCATTTAAGAATTAGAAAGTAAAGATAAAATAATTTAAGATTCATTGTTTTAACAACAAAATCTCATGTATATTTAATTCATAATAATGAAATTAATATTTATTTAAACACTTTATTCCTCAAAACAAAAAACATAATTCTAAGAATATTTTAAATAAATTTAATCTTAAATAAAACGTATTTTATGAAACTGATTACACATTGATGTTTGTTTACTGATCAAATATTTGTAACCATTTAGATTACATTGTTAAGAATGGTCTTAATACAGAAAATAAATCAAATTCAGGGAAAGTAATTCAAATTTAATCATTTGACGAAAATGTGTGAAAACCGAAATCTTTGTGGGAAACTTGTTATGAAATTAAATAAATATAATTTTTATAATGAATCGTATCAATTGTAAAATATCTTTAACATGGTTGGATGAATAAGGAATTTACGTGGTTTATGATAAAATAATACTTTTAAGAATTTACTGAAAATGAGAAAAAACTCAGAAACAAGAAAATTATTTTAAGAGATAAACTTTTAGTATAAATAATTAATGTTTATAATGATACCAAAATCTGATTCGATTAGTTATGGTTGTTCTAGGTGTAATTCGTTAATATCGTTTTGTTAGGAAGACATTTCTAAACTGATATTTGAATCAGTCAAAAAAATCAATTTGTTTACCCATAATTTTAATTTCACATTAATTCGTTGGTTTTTAATCTAATGTGGAACTTAGAAATTCGGTCTAAGCAATTACGTTTGATAAACTCCTTAAAAATAACACTTCCATATATCAAACTATTTCAGTGATAAAACATTTTCTTAATTAGAATTAATACGTGCAAAAAACTTTAAATTTCATATGATGCGCTTTCACGAAATATGGTTTTGAGCCGATAAGACTTTTAAACATAGAAATATTTCATAGAATTTCAGAATAAACAATACCCATCTTGGTATTAATTTGAAAACATCAGTACATATTTGACTATATCCCAAAGTAATATATTTATTTTGAATATAAATATATTACTTTTGATCGGTTA
>PYHX02000511.1:0-31948 GCA_004302925.2 Cochliomyia hominivorax
ATAAATTTGGTGTAGTTTAAAATCCGATTGCCTTTTTTTCGTGAGCTGTATCACCTATATGCGAGGATTGACATTGTAATGTATTTTTAGAAACAAAATTACATTTAAAATTTAACAAATTTCTTGATTTTGAAAAATTGTACTTTTTACAATTTTCTCTAAGTTTGGTGTAGTTTAAAATCATGTATCATTCTTATGCGTACATTTACATTGGTTTGTATTTTTAGAAACAAAATTACATTTAATATTTAACAAATTTCTTGATTTAAAAAATTGTACTTTTTACAATTTTCTCTAAGTTTGGTGTAGTTTAAAATCATGTATCATTCTTATGGGTACATTTACATTGGTTTGTATTTTTAGAAACAAAATTACATTTAAAATTTAACAAATTTCTTGATTTAAAAAATTGTACTTTTTCCAATTTTCTCGAAGTTTGGTGTAGTTTAAAATCCGGTTGTATATAAAGCTGTATCACTCCCGTGCGTAGATCTACGATGTAATGTATCTTTAGAAACAAAATAACTTTTAAAATGTAAAAAAATTCTTGATTTTGAAAAATTGTACTTTTTACAATTTTCTCTAAGTTTGGTATAGTTTAAAGTCCGATTTCCTATTTTTTCGTAAGCTGTATCGTTCATGTGCGCACATTTACATTGGTTTGTATTTTTTGAAATAAAATTACATTTAAAATATAAAAAAAAATTCATGATTTTAAAAAGTTGTACTTCTCACATTTTTTTCTAAGTTTGGTGTAGTTTAAAATACGATTGCTTATTTTTTTGTAAGCTGTATCACCCATGTGCATAGATTAGATTGTAATGTATTTTTACAAACAAAATTACTTTTAAAATTGAACAAATATCTTGATTTTGAAATATTGTACTTTTTACAATTTTTTCTAAGTTTGGTGTAATTTAAAATCCGATTTCCTATTTTTTTCTAAGTTACATCATTCTTATGCGTACATTTACATTGTTTTGTAGTTTTAGAAACAAAATTACATTTAAAATTTTAAAAATTTCTTGATTTTGAATAATTGTACTTTTTACAATTTTCTCTAAGTTTGGTATAATTTAAATTACGATTGCCTGTTTTTTCTGAAGATGTGTCATACTTATGCTTATATTTACAATGTTTTGTATTTTTAGAAACAAAATTACATTTAAAATTGAACAAATTTCTTGATTTTGAATAATTGTACTTTTTACAATTTTTTCTATGTTTGGTGTTGTTTAAAATCCGATTGCCTATTTTTTCGTAAGCTGTATTACTCATATGCATAATTAAAATTTAACATATTTCAAGATTTTAAAAAATTATACTTTTTACAATTTTTTCTAAGTTTGGTGTAGTTTAAAATCCGGTTGCCTATTTTTTCGTTAGCTGTATCACCTATATGCGAGGACTAACATTGTAATGTATTTTTAGAATCAAAATTACATTTAAAATTTAACAATCTTTAATTTTAAAAATTGTACTTTCTTACAATTTTCTCTAAGTTTGGTATAGTTTAAAAATTCGATTTCCTATATTTTCCTAAGCTGTATCATTCATGTGCGTACATTTACATTGGTTTGTATTTTAAGAAACAGAATTACATTTAAAATTTAACAAATTTCTTGATTTTGAAAAATTGCACTTTTTACAATTTTTCTAAGTTTGGTGTAGTTTAAAATCATGTATCATTCTTATGTGTACATTTACATTGGTTTGTATTTTTAGAAACAAAATTACGTTTAAAATTTAACAAATTTCTTGATTTAAAAAAATTGTACTTTTTTACAATTTTCTCTAAGTTTAGTATAGTTTAAAATTTGACTGCCTATTTTTTGTAAGCTGTATCATTCATGTAAGTACATTTACATTATTTTGTATTTTTAGCAACAAAATTACATTTAAAACTTAACAAATTTCATGATTTTAAAAAATTATACTTTTTATTATTTTTTATAAATTTGGTGTAGTTTAAAATCCAATTGCCTATTTCTTCTTAATCTGTATCATTCTTATGCGTATGTTTATATTGTTTTGTATTTTTAGAAACAAAATTACTTTTAAAATTTAACAAATTTCATGATTTTAAAAATTGTACTTTTTACAATTTTCTATAAGTTTGGTGTAGTTTAAAATCCGGTTGTCTATTTTTTCTTAAGCTGTATCATTCTAATGCGTACATTTACATTATTTTGTATTTTTAGAAACAAAATTACATTTAAAATTTAACAAATTTCATGATTTTAAAAAAATTGCACTTTTTACAATTTTTTTCTAAGTTTGGTGTAGTTTCAAATCTGATTGCCTATTTTTTCCTAATTTGCATCATTCTTATGCGTACATTTATATTGTTTTGTATTTTTAGAAACAAAATTACAAAACAATTTAAACCTGAGCACGTGATAGATACAGCTTACGAAAAAATAGACAATCGGATTTTAAACTACACCAAACTTAGAGAAAAAATTTTTTTAAATCAAGAAATTTGTTCAATTTTAAATGTAATTTTGTTTCTAAAAATACAAAACAATGTAAATATACGCGTAAAAATGATACAGCTTAAGAAAAAATCGGAATTTAAATTATACCAAACTTAGAGAAAATTCTAAAAAGTACAATTATACAAAATCAAGAAATTTTTAAAATTTTAAAAGTTATTTTGTTTCTAAAAATACATTACATCGTAGATCTACGCATGAGAGTGATACAGCTTACGAAAAAATAGGCAATCGGATTTGAAACTATACCAACTTAGAGAAAATTTTAAAAAGTACAATTTTTTAAATCAAGAAGTTTGTTAAATATTAAATGTAATTTTGTTTCTAAAAATACAAACCAATGTAAATGTACGCATAAGAATGATACATGATTTTAAACTACACCAAACTTAGAAAAATTGTAAAAAGTACAATTTTTCAAAATCAAGAAATTTGTTAAATTTTAAATGGAATTTTGTTTCTAAAAATACATTACAATGTTAATACTCGCATATAGGTGATACAGCTTAAGAACAAATAGGCAATCGGATTTTAAACTACACCAAATTTATAAAAAATAGTACAAAGTATAATTTTTTAAAATCATGAAATTTTTTAAATTTTAAATGTAATTTTGTTTCAAAAATACAAAATAATGTAAATGTACTTACATGAATGATACAGCTTACAAAAAATAGGCAGTCAAATTTTAAACTATACTAAACTTAGAGAAAATTGTAAAAAAGTACAATTTTTTTAAATCAAGAAATTTGTTAAATTTTAAATGTAATTTTGTTTCTAAAAATACAAACCAATGTAAATGTAAGCACATGAATGATACAGCTTAGAAAAATATAGGAAATCGGATTTTAAACTATGCCAAACTTAGAGAAAATTGTAAGAAAGTACAATTTTTAAATTAAAGATTGTTAAATTTTAAATGTAATTTTGATTCTAAAAATACATTACAATGTTAGTCCTCGCATATAGGTGATACAGCTAACGAAAAAATAGGCAATCGGATTTTAAACTAAACCAAACTTAGAAAAAATTGTAAAAAGTATAATTTTTTAAAATAATGAAATATGTTGAATTTTATTCATGCATATGGGTGATACAGCTTACGAAAAAATAGGCAATCGGATTTTAAACTGCACCAAACAGAGGGAAAATTGTAAAAAGTACAATTTTTCAAAATCAAGAAATTTGTTAAATTTTAAATGTAATTTTGTTTCTACAAATACAAAACAATATAAATGTACGCATAAGAATGATACAGCTTACGAAAAAATAGGCAATCGGATTATAATATACACCAAACTTAGAAAAACTTGTTAAAAAGCAAAATTTTTTAAATCAGAAATTTGTTAAATTTTAAATGTAATTTTGTTTCTAAAAATACATTACAATGTTAATCCTCCTATATGGGTGATATAGATTACGCGAAAAATGTAAAAAATATATTTTTTTTTAAATCAACAAATTTGTTAAATTTTAATTGTAATTATGTTACAGCTTACGAAAAAATAGGCAATCGGATTTTAAACTGCACCAAACGGAGGCAAAATTGTAAAATGTGCAATTTTTCAAAATCAAGAAATTTGTTAAATTTTGAATGTAATTTTGTTTCTAAAAATACATTACATCGTAAATTTTTAAAGTAATTTTGTTTCTAAAAATACAAAACAATATAAATGTACGCATAAGAATGATAAAGCTTACAAAAAAATAGGCAACCGGATTATAAACTACACCAAACTTAGAGAAACTTGTTAAAAAGCAAATTTTTTTTAAATCAGAAATTTGTTAAATTTTAAATGTAATTTTGCTTCGAAAAAATAGGCAATCGGATTATAAACTACACCAAACTTAGAGAAACTTGTTAAAAAGCAAATTTTTTTAAATCAGAAATTTGTTAAATTTTAAATGTAATTTTGTTTCAAAAAATACATTACAATTCAAATCTAAGCAAGTAAGTGATTCAGCTTGCGAAAAAATAGGCAATCGGATTATAATATACACCAAACTTAGAAAAACTTGTTAAAAAGCAAAATTTTTTAAATCAGAAATTTGTTAAATTTTAAATGTAATTTTATTTCTAAAAATACATCAATGTTAATCCTCCTATATGGGTGATATAGATTACGCAAAAATAGGTAATCGGATTTTAAACTACACCAAACATAGCAAAAAATGTAAAAATTATTTTTTTTAAATCAACAAATTTGTTAAATTTTAATTGTAATTATGTTACAGCTTGCGAAAAAATATGCAATCGGATTTTAAACTGCACCAAACAGAGGCAAAATTGTAAAAAGTGCAATTTTTCAAAATCAAGAAATTTGTTAAATGTTGAATGTAATTTTGTTTCTAAAAATACATTACATCGTAAATTTTTAAAGTAATTTTGTTTCTAAAAATACATTACAATTTAAATCTACTCTCTTAAGTGATGCAGCTTACGAAAAAACAGACAATCAGATTTTAAACTACACCAAAGTTAGAGGAAAAAATTATACTTTTTACTATTTTTTTAAATTTGGTGTAGTTTAAATTCCGATTGCCTATTTTTTCTTAAGCTGTATCAACTATATGCGAGGATTAACATTGTAATGTATTTTTAGAAACAAAATTACATTTAAAATTTAACAAATTTCTTGATCTTGAAAAATTGTACTTTTTACAATTTTCTCTAAGTTTGGTATAGTTTAAAGTACGATTTCCTATTTTTTCGTAAGCTGTATCATTCATGTGCGTACATTTACAATGGTTTGTATTTTTTTGAAACAAAATTACATTTAAAATTTAACAAATTTCTTGATTTAAAAAATTGTACTTTTTACAATTTTCTCTAAGTTTGATGTAGTTTGAAATACGATTGCTTATTTTTTCGTAGTCTGTATCACCCATGTGCATAGATTCAGATTGTAATGTATTTTTAGAAACAAAATTACTTTTAAAATTGAACAAATTTCTTGATTTTGAAAAATTGTACTTTTTAAATTTTTTTAAGTTTGGTGTTGTTCGTTTAAAATACGATTTCCTATTTTTGCCTAAGTTACATCATTCTTATGCGTACATTTACATTGTTTTGTAGTTTTAGAAACAAAATTACATTAAAAATTTAACAAATTTCTTGATTTTGAATAATTGTACTTTTTACAATTTTCTCTAAGTTTGGTATAATTTAAATTCCGATTGCCTGTTTTTTCTGAAGATGTATCATTCTTATTCGTATATTTACATTGTTTTGTATTTTTAGAAACAAAATTACTTTTAAAATTAACAAATTTCTTGATTTTGAATAACTGTACTTTTTACAATTTTTTCTAAGTTTGGTGTAGTTTAAAATCCGATTGCCTATTTTTTCCTAAGCTGCATCATTCTTATGCGTACATTTATATTGTTTTGTATTTTTAGAAACAAAATTAATTTTAAAAATTTAACAAACTTCTTGATTTTGAAAAATTGCACTTTTTACAATTTTCTCTCTGTTTGGTGCAGTTTAAAATCCGATTGCCTATTTTTTCGCAAGCTGTATCTATCACGTGCTCAGGTTTAAATTGTTTAGTATTTTTAAGTAACATAATTACAATTAAAATTTAACAAATTTGTTGATTAAAAAAAATTATTTTTTACATTTTTCGCTATGTTTAGTGTAGTTTAAAATCCGATTGCCTATTTTTGCGTAATCTATATCACCCATATAGGAGGATTAACATTGTAATGTATTTTTAGAATCAAAATTACATTTAAAATTTAACAAATTTCTGATTTAAAAAAATTTGCTTTTTAACAAGTTTCTCTAAGTTTGGTGTAGTTTATAATCCGATTTGGTATAGTTTAAATTTGACTGCCTAATTTTTGTAAGCTGTATCATTCATGTAAGTACATCTACATTATTTTGTATTTTTAGAAACAAAATTACATTTAAAATTTAACAAATTTCATGATTTTAAAAAATTATACTTTTTACTATTTTTTATAAATTTGGTGTAGTTTAAAATCCGATTGCCTTTTTTTCGTGAGCTGTATCACCTATATGCGAGGATTGACATTGTAATGTATTTTTAGAAACAAAATTACATTTAAAATTTAACAAATTTCTTGATTTTGAAAAATTGTACTTTTTACAATTTTCTCTAAGTTTGGTGTAGTTTAAAATCATGTATCATTCTTATGCGTACATTTACATTGGTTTGTATTTTTAGAAACAAAATTACATTTAATATTTAACAAATTTCTTGATTTAAAAAATTGTACTTTTTACAATTTTCTCTAAGTTTGGTGTAGTTTAAAATCATGTATCATTCTTATGGGTACATTTACATTGGTTTGTATTTTTAGAAACAAAATTACATTTAAAATTTAACAAATTTCTTGATTTAAAAAATTGTACTTTTTCCAATTTTCTCGAAGTTTGGTGTAGTTTAAAATCCGGTTGTATATTAAGCTGTATCACTCCCGTGCGTAGATCTACGATGTAATGTATCTTTAGAAACAAAATAACTTTTAAAATGTAAAAAAATTCTTGATTTTGAAAAATTGTACTTTTTACAATTTTCTCTAAGTTTGGTATAGTTTAAAGTCCGATTTCCTATTTTTTCGTAAGCTGTATCGTTCATGTGCACACATTTACATTGGTTTGTATTTTTTGAAATAAAATTACATTTAAAATATAAAAAAAATTCATGATTTTAAAAAGTTGTACTTCTCACATTTTTTTCTAAGTTTGGTGTAGTTTAAAATACGATTGCTTATTTTTTTGTAAGCTGTATCACCCATGTGCATAGATTAGATTGTAATGTATTTTTACAAACAAAATTACTTTTAAAATTGAACAAATATCTTGATTTTGAAATATTGTACTTTTTACAATTTTTTCTAAGTTTGGTGTAATTTAAAATCCGATTTCCTATTTTTTTCTAAGTTACATCATTCTTATGCGTACATTTACATTGTTTTGTAGTTTTAGAAACAAAATTACATTTAAAATTTTAAAAATTTCTTGATTTTGAATAATTGTACTTTTTACAATTTTCTCTAAGTTTGGCATAATTTAAATTCCGATTGCCTGTTTTTTCTGAAGATGTGTCATACTTATGCTTATATTTACATTGTTTTGTATTTTTAGAAACAAAATTACATTTAAAATTGAACAAATTTCTTGATTTTGAATAATTGTACTTTTTACAATTTTTTCTATGTTTGGTGTAGTATAAAATCCGATTGCCTATTTTTTCGTAAGCTGTATTACTCATATGCATAATTAAAATTTAACATATTTCAAGATTTTAAAAAATTATACTTTTTACAATTTTTTCTAAGTTTGGTGTAGTTTAAAATCCGGTTGCCTATTTTTTCGTTAGCTGTATCACCTATATGCGAGGACTAACATTGTAATGTATTTTTAGAATCAAAATTACATTTAAAATTTAACAATCTTTAATTTTAAAAATTGTACTTTCTTACAATTTTCTCTAAGTTTGGTATAGTTTAAAAATTCGATTTCCTATATTTTCCTAAGCTGTATCATTCATGTGCGTACATTTACATTGGTTTGTATTTTAAGAAACAGAATTACATTTAAAATTTAACAAATTTCTTGATTTTGAAAAATTGCACTTTTTACAATTTTTCTAAGTTTGGTGTAGTTTAAAATCATGTATCATTCTTATGTGTACATTTACATTGGTTTGTATTTTTAGAAACAAAATTACGTTTAAAATTTAACAAATTTCTTGATTTAAAAAAATTGTACTTTTTTACAATTTTCTCTAAGTTTAGTATAGTTTAAAATTTGACTGCCTATTTTTTGTAAGCTGTATCATTCATGTAAGTACATTTACATTATTTTGTATTTTTAGCAACAAAATTACATTTAAAACTTAACAAATTTCATGATTTTAAAAAATTATACTTTTTATTATTTTTTATAAATTTGGTGTAGTTTAAAATCCAATTGCCTATTTCTTCTTAATCTGTATCATTCTTATGCGTATATTTATATTGTTTTGTATTTTTAGAAACAAAATTACTTTTAAAATTTAACAAATTTCATGATTTTAAAAATTGTACTTTTTACAATTTTCTATAAGTTTGGTGTAGTTTAAAATCCGGTTGTCTATTTTTTCTTAAGCTGTATCATTCTAATGCGTACATTTACATTATTTTGTATTTTTAGAAACAAAATTACATTTAAAATTTTCAAATTTCATGATTTTAAAAAAATTGCACTTTTTACAATTTTTTTCTAAGTTTGGTGTAGTTTCAAATCTGATTGCCTATTTTTTCCTAATTTGCATCATTCTTATGCGTACATTTATATTGTTTTGTATTTTAGAAACAAAATTACAAAACAATTTAAACCTGAGCACGTGATAGATACAGCTTACGAAAAAATAGACAATCGGATTTTAAACTACACCAAACTTAGAGAAAAAATTTTTTTAAATCAAGAAATTTGTTCAATTTTAAATGTAATTTTGTTTCTAAAAATACAAAACAATGTAAATATACGCGTAAAAATGATACAGCTTAAGAAAAAATCGGAATTTAAATTATACCAAACTTAGAGAAAATTCTAAAAAGTACAATTATACAAAATCAAGAAATTTTTAAAATTTTAAAAGTTATTTTGTTTCTAAAAATACATTACATCGTAGATCTACGCATGAGAGTGATACAGCTTACGAAAAAATAGGCAATCGGATTTGAAACTATACCAACTTAGAGAAAATTTTAAAAAGTACAATTTTTTAAATCAAGAAGTTTGTTAAATATTAAATGTAATTTTGTTTCTAAAAATACAAACCAATGTAAATGTACGCATAAGAATGATACATGATTTTAAACTACACCAAACTTAGAAAAATTGTAAAAAGTACAATTTTTCAAAATCAAGAAATTTGTTAAATTTTAAATGGAATTTTGTTTCTAAAAATACATTACAATGTTAATCCTCGCATATAGGTGATACAGCTTATGAAAAAATAGGCAATCGGATTTTAAACTACACCAAACTTAGAAAAAATTGTAAAAAGTATAATTTTTTAAAATCATGAATTATGTTAAATTTTAGTTATGCATATGGGTGATACTGCTTACGGAAAAATAGGCGATCGGATTTTAAACTGCACCAAACAGAGGGAAAATTGTAAAAAGTACAATTTTTCAAAATCAAGAAATTTGTTAAATTTTAAATGTAATTTTGTTTCTAAAAATACAAAACAATATAAATGTACGCATAAGAATGATAAAGCTTACGAAAAAATAGGCAATCGGATTATAAACTACACCAAACTTAGAGAAACTTATTAAAAAGCAAATTTTTTTAGATCAGAAATTTGTTAAATTTTAAATGTAATTTTGTTTCAAAAAATACATTACAATTTAAATCTAAGCAAGTAAGTGATTCAGCTTACGAAAAAATAGGCAATCGGATTATAATATACACCAAACTTAGAAAAACTTGTTAAAAAGCAAAATTTTTTAAATCAGAAATTTGTTAAATTTTAAATGTAATTTGTTTCTAAAAATACATTACAATGTTAATCCTCCTATATGGGTAATATAGATTACGCAAAAATAGGCAATCGGATTTTAAACTACACCAAACATAGCGAAAAATGTAAAAATGATTTTTTTTAAATCAACAAATTTGTTAAATTTTAATTGTAATTATGTTACAGCTTGCGAAAAAATAGGCAATCGGATTTTAAACTGCACCAAACAGAGGCAAAATTGTAAAAAGTGCAATTTTTCAAAATCAAGAAATTTGTTAAATGTTGAATGTAATTTTGTTTCTAAAAATACATTACATCGTAAATTTTTAAAGTAATTTTGTTTCTAAAAATACATTACAATTTAAATCTACTCTCTTAAGTGATGCAGCTTACGAAAAAACAGACAATCAGATTTTAAACTACACCAAACTTAGAGGAATTTGTTAAAAACCAAATTTTTTTTAAATCAAGAAATTTTTTAAATTTTAAATGTAATTTTGTTTCATAAAATACATTATAATGTAAATCTACGAACGTTGGTGATAAAGCTTACGAAATAATATAAATGTACTTACACGAATGATACAGCTTACGAAAAAATAGGCGATCGGATTTTAAACTGCTCCAAACAGAGGGAAAATTGTAAAAAGTACAATTTTTCAAAATCAAGAAATTTGTTAAATTTTAAATGTAATTTTGTTTCTAAAAATACAAAACAATATAAATGTACGCATAAGAATGATAAAGCTTACGAAAAAATAGGCAATCGGATTATAAACTACACCAAACTTAGAGAAACTTGTTAAAAAGCAAATTTTTTTAGATCAGAAATTTGTTAAATTTTAAATGTAATTTTGTTTCAAAAAATACATTACAATTTAAATCTAAGCAAGTAAGTGATTCAGCTTACGAAAAATAGGCAATCGGATTATAATATACACCAAACTTAGAAAAACTTGTTAAAAAGCAAATTTTTTTAAATCAGAAATTTGTTAAATTTTAAATGTAATTTTGTTTCTAAAAATACATTACAATGTTAATCCTCCTATATGGGTGATATAGATTACGCAAAACTAGGCAATCGGATTTTAAACTACACCAAACATAGCGAAAAATGTAAAAAATATTTGTTTTTTAAATCAACAAATTTGTTAAATTTTAATTGTAATTATGTTACAGCTTGCCGAAAAATAGGCAATCGGATTTTAAACTGCACCAAACAGAGGCAAAATTGTAAAAAGTGCAATTTTTCAAATTCAAGAAATTTGTTAAATTTTGAATGTAATTTTGTTTCTAAAAATACATTACATCGTAAATTTTTAAAGTAATTTTGTTTCTAAAAATACATTACAATTTAAATCTACTCTCTTAAGTGATGCAGCTTACGAAAAAACAGACAATCAGATTTTAAACTACACCAAACTTAGAGGAATTTGTTAAAAAACCAAATTTTTTTTAAATCAAGAAATTTTTTAAATTTTAAATGTAATTTTGTTTCATAAAATACATTATAATGTAAATCTACGAACGTTGGTGATAAAGCTTACGAAATAATGTAAATGTACTTACACGAATGATACAGCTTACGAAAAAATAGGCAATCGGATTTTAAACTGCACCAAACAGAGGGAAAATTGTAAAAAGTACAATTTTTCAAAATCAAGAAATTTGTTAAATTTTAAATGTAATTTTGTTTCTAAAAATACAAAACAATATAAATGTACGCATAAGAATGATAAAGCTTACAAAAAAATAGGCAATCGGGTTATAAACTACACCAAACTTAGAGAAACTTGTTAAAAAGCAAATTTTTTTAGATCAGAAATTTGTTAAATTTTAAATGTAATTTTGTTTCAAAAAATACATTACAATTTAAATCTAAGCAAGTAAGTGATTCAGCTTACGAAAAAATAGGCAATCGGATTATAATATACACCAAACTTAGAAAAACTTGTTAAAAAGCAAAATTTTTAAATCAGAAATTTGTTAAATTTTAAATGTAATTTTGTTTCTAAAAATACATTACAATGTTAATCCTCCTATATGGGTGATATAGATTACGCAAAACTAGGCAATCGGATTTTAAACTACACCAAACATAGCGAAAAATGTAAAAAATATATTTTTTTTTAAATCAACAAATTTGTTAAATTTTAATTGTAATTATGTTACAGCTTGCGAAAAAATAGGCAATCGGATTTTAAACTGCACCAAACAGAGGCAAAATTGTAAAAAGTGCAATTTTTCAAAATCAAGAAATTTGTTAAATTTTGAATGTAATTTTGTTTCTAAAAATACATTACATCGTAAATTTTTAAAGTAATTTTGTTTCTAAAAATACATTACAATTTAAATCTACTCTCTTAAGTGATGCAGCTTACGAAAAAACAGACAATCAGATTTTAAACTACACCAAACTTAGAGGAATTTGTTAAAAACCAAATTTTTTTTAAATCAAGAAATTTTTTAAATTTTAAATGTAATTTTGTTTCATAAAATACATTATAATGTAAATCTACGAACGTTGGTGATAAAGCTTACGAAATAATGTAAATGTACTTACACGAATGATACAGCTTACAAAAAATAGGCAGTCAAATTTTAAACTATACTAAACTTAGAGAAAATTGTAAAAAAGTACAGTTTTAAATGTAAAAAAAGTAAAGTTTTAAATGTAATTTTGTTTCTAAAAATACAAACCAATGTAAATGTACGCACATGAATGATACAGCTTAGAAAAATATAGGAAATCGGATTTAAAACTATGCCAAACTTAAAGAAAATTGTAAGAAAGTACAATTTTTAAATTAAAGATTGTTAAATTTTAAATGTAATTTTGATTCTAAAAATACATTACAATGTTAGTCCTCGCATATAGGCGATACAGCTACCGAAAAAATAGGCAATCGGATTTTAAACTAAACCAAACTTAGAAAAAATTGTAAAAAGTATAATTTTTTAAAATCATGAATTATGTTAAATTTTAATTATGCATATGGGTGATACTGCTTACGAAAAAATAGGCGATCGGATTTTAAACTGCACCAAACAGAGGGAGAATTGTAAAAAGTACAATTTTTCAAAATCAAGAAATTTGTTAAATTTTAAATGTAATTTTGTTTCTAAAAATACAAAACAATATAAATGTACGCATAAGAATGATAAAGCTTACGAAAAAATAGGCAATCGGATTATAAACTACACCAAACTTAGAGAAACTTATTAAAAAGCAAATTTTTTTAGATCAGAAATTTGTTAAATTTTAAATGTAATTTTGTTTCAAAAAATACATTACAATTTAAATCTAAGCAAGTAAGTGATTCAGCTTACGAAAAAATAGGCAATCGGATTATAATATACACCAAACTTAGAAAAACTTGTTAAAAAGCAAAATTTTTTAAATCAGAAATTTGTTAAATTTTAAATGTAATTTTGTTTCTAAAAATACATTACAATGTTAATCCTCCTATATGGGTAATATAGATTACGCAAAAATAGGCAATCGGATTTTAAACTACACCAAACATAGCGAAAAATGTAAAAATGATTTTTTTAAATCAACAAATTTGTTAAATTTTAATTGTAATTATGTTACAGCTTGCGAAAAAATAGGCAATCGGATTTTAAACTGCACCAAACAGAGGCAAAATTGTAAAAAGTGCAATTTTTCAAAATCAAGAAATTTGTTAAATGTTGAATGTAATTTTGTTTCTAAAAATACATTACATCGTAAATTTTTAAAGTAATTTTGTTTCTAAAAATACATTACAATTTAAATCTACTCTCTTAAGTGATGCAGCTTACGAAAAAACAGACAATCAGATTTTAAACTACACCAAACTTAGAGGAATTTGTTAAAAACCAAATTTTTTTTAAATCAAGAAATTTTTTAAATTTTAAATGTAATTTTGTTTCATAAAATACATTATAATGTAAATCTACGAACGTTGGTGATAAAGCTTACGAAATAATATAAATGTACTTACACGAATGATACAGCTTACGAAAAAATAGGAGATCGGATTTTAAACTGCTCCAAACAGAGGGAAAATTGTAAAAAGTACAATTTTTCAAAATCAAGAAATTTGTTAAATTTTAAATGTAATTTTGTTTCTAAAAATACAAAACAATATAAATGTACGCATAAGAATGATAAAGCTTACGAAAAAATAGGCAATCGGATTATAAACTACACCAAACTTAGAGAAACTTGTTAAAAAGCAAATTTTTTTAGATCAGAAATTTGTTAAATTTTAATGTAATTTTGTTTCAAAAAATACATTACAATTTAAATCTAAGCAAGTAAGTGATTCAGCTTACGAAAAATAGGCAATCGGATTATAATATACACCAAACTTAGAAAAACTTGTTAAAAAGCAAATTTTTTTAAATCAGAAATTTGTTAAATTTTAAATGTAATTTTGTTTCTAAAAATACATTACAATGTTAATCCTCCTATATGGGTGATATAGATTACGCAAAACTAAGCAATCGGATTTTAAACTACACCAAACATAGCGAAAAATGTAAAAAATATTTGTTTTTTAAATCAACAAATTTGTTAAATTTTAATTGTAATTATGTTACAGCTTGCGAAAAAATAGGCAATCGGATTTTAAACTGCACCAAACAGAGGCAAAATTGTAAAAAGTGCAATTTTTCAAATTCAAGAAATTTGTTAAATTTTGAATGTAATTTTGTTTCTAAAAATACATTACATCGTAAATTTTTAAAGTAATTTTGTTTCTAAAAATACATTACAATTTAAATCTACTCTCTTAAGTGATGCAGCTTACGAAAAAACAGACAATCAGATTTTAAACTACACCAAACTTAGAGGAATTTGTTAAAAAACCAAATTTTTTTTAAATCAAGAAATTTTTTAAATTTTAAATGTAATTTTGTTTCATAAAATACATTATAATGTAAATCTACGAACGTTGGTGATAAAGCTTACGAAATAATGTAAATGTACTTACACGAATGATACAGCTTACGAAAAAATAGGCAATCGGATTTTAAACTGCACCAAACAGAGGGAAAATTGTAAAAAGTACAATTTTTCAAAATCAAGAAATTTGTTAAATTTTAAATGTAATTTTGTTTCTAAAAATACAAAACAATATAAATGTACGCATAAGAATGATAAAGCTTACAAAAAAATAGGCAATCGGGTTATAAACTACACCAAACTTAGAGAAACTTGTTAAAAAGCAAATTTTTTTAGATCAGAAATTTGTTAAATTTTAAATGTAATTTTGTTTCAAAAAATACATTACAATTTAAATCTAAGCAAGTAAGTGATTCAGCTTACGAAAAAATAGGCAATCGGATTATAATATACACCAAACTTAGAAAAACTTGTTAAAAAGCAAAATTTTAAATCAGAAATTTGTTAAATTTTAAATGTAATTTTGTTTCTAAAAATACATTACAATGTTAATCCTCCTATGTAATTTTGTTTCATAAAATACATTATAATGTAAATCTACGAACGTTGGTGATAAAGCTTACGAAATAATGTAAATGTACTTACACGAATGATACAGCTTACAAAAAATAGGCAGTCAAATTTTAAACTATACTAAACTTAGAGAAAATTGTAAAAAAGTACAGTTTTAAATGTAAAAAAAGTAAAGTTTTAAATGTAATTTTGTTTCTAAAAATACAAACCAATGTAAATGTACGCACATGAATGATACAGCTTAGAAAAATATAGGAAATCGGATTTAAAACTATGCCAAACTTAAAGAAAATTGTAAGAAAGTACAATTTTTAAATTAAAGATTGTTAAATTTTAAATGTAATTTTGATTCTAAAAATACATTACAATGTTAGTCCTCGCATATAGGCGATACAGCTACCGAAAAAATAGGCAATCGGATTTTAAACTAAACCAAACTTAGAAAAAATTGTAAAAAGTATAATTTTTTAAAATCATGAATTATGTTAAATTTTAATTATGCATATGGGTGATACTGCTTACGGAAAAATAGGCGATCGGATTTTAAACTGCACCAAACAGAGGGAGAATTGTAAAAAGTACAATTTTTCAAAATCAAGAAATTTGTTAAATTTTAAATGTAATTTTGTTTCTAAAAATACAAAACAATATAAATGTACGCATAAGAATGATAAAGCTTACGAAAAAATAGGCAATCGGATTATAAACTACACCAAACTTAGAGAAACTTATTAAAAAGCAAATTTTTTTAGATCAGAAATTTGTTAAATTTTAAATGTAATTTTGTTTCAAAAAATACATTACAATTTAAATCTAAGCAAGTAAGTGATTCAGCTTACGAAAAAATAGGCAATCGGATTATAATATACACCAAACTTAGAAAAACTTGTTAAAAAGCAAAATTTTTTAAATCAGAAATTTGTTAAATTTTAAATGTAATTTTGTTTCTAAAAATACATTACAATGTTAATCCTCCTATATGGGTAATATAGATTACGCAAAAATAGGCAATCGGATTTTAAACTACACCAAACATAGCGAAAAATGTAAAAATGATTTTTTTTAAATCAACAAATTTGTTAAATTTTAATTGTAATTATGTTACAGCTTGCGAAAAAATAGGCAATCGGATTTTAAACTGCACCAAACAGAGGCAAAATTGTAAAAAGTGCAATTTTTCAAAATCAAGAAATTTGTTAAATGTTGAATGTAATTTTGTTTCTAAAAATACATTACATCGTAAATTTTTAAAGTAATTTTGTTTCTAAAAATACATTACAATTTAAATCTACTCTCTTAAGTGATGCAGCTTACGAAAAAACAGACAATCAGATTTAAACTACACCAAACTTAGAGGAATTTGTTAAAAACCAAATTTTTTTTAAATCAAGAAATTTTTTAAATTTTAAATGTAATTTTGTTTCATAAAATACATTATAATGTAAATCTACGAACGTTGGTGATAAAGCTTACGAAATAATATAAATGTACTTACACGAATGATACAGCTTACGAAAAAATAGGCGATCGGATTTTAAACTGCTCCAAACAGAGGGAAAATTGTAAAAAGTACAATTTTTCAAAATCAAGAAATTTGTTAAATTTTAAATGTAATTTTGTTTCTAAAAATACAAAACAATATAAATGTACGCATAAGAATGATAAAGCTTACGGAAAAAATAGGCAATCGGATTATAAACTACACCAAACTTAGAGAAACTTGTTAAAAAGCAAATTTTTTTAGATCAGAAATTTGTTAAATTTTAATGTAATTTTGTTTCAAAAAATACATTACAATTTAAATCTAAGCAAGTAAGTGATTCAGCTTACGAAAAATAGGCAATCGGATTATAATATACACCAAACTTAGAAAAACTTGTTAAAAAGCAAATTTTTTTAAATCAGAAATTTGTTAAATTTTAAATGTAATTTTGTTTCTAAAAATACATTACAATGTTAATCCTCCTATATGGGTGATATAGATTACGCAAAACTAGGCAATCGGATTTTAAACTACACCAAACATAGCGAAAAATGTAAAAAATATTTGTTTTTTAAATCAACAAATTTGTTAAATTTTAATTGTAATTATGTTACAGCTTGCGAAAAAATAGGCAATCGGATTTTAAACTGCACCAAACAGAGGCAAAATTGTAAAAAGTGCAATTTTTCAAATTCAAGAAATTTGTTAAATTTTGAATGTAATTTTGTTTCTAAAAATACATTACATCGTAAATTTTTAAAGTAATTTTGTTTCTAAAAATACATTACAATTTAAATCTACTCTCTTAAGTGATGCAGCTTACGAAAAAACAGACAATCAGATTTTAAACTACACCAAACTTAGAGGAATTTGTTAAAAAACCAAATTTTTTTTAAATCAAGAAATTTTTTAAATTTTAAATGTAATTTTGTTTCATAAAATACATTATAATGTAAATCTACGAACGTTGGTGATAAAGCTTACGAAATAATGTAAATGTACTTACACGAATGATACAGCTTACGAAAAAATAGGCAATCGGATTTTAAACTGCACCAAACAGAGGGAAAATTGTAAAAAGTACAATTTTTCAAAATCAAGAAATTTGTTAAATTTTAAATGTAATTTTGTTTCTAAAAATACAAAACAATATAAATGTACGCATAAGAATGATAAAGCTTACAAAAAAATAGGCAATCGGGTTATAAACTACACCAAACTTAGAGAAACTTGTTAAAAAGCAAATTTTTTTAGATCAGAAATTTGTTAAATTTTAAATGTAATTTTGTTTCAAAAAATACATTACAATTTAAATCTAAGCAAGTAAGTGATTCAGCTTACGAAAAAATAGGCAATCGGATTATAATATACACCAAACTTAGAAAAACTTGTTAAAAAGCAAAATTTTTAAATCAGAAATTTGTTAAATTTTAAATGTAATTTTGTTTCTAAAAATACATTACAATGTTAATCCTCCTATGTAATTTTGTTTCATAAAATACATTATAATGTAAATCTACGAACGTTGGTGATAAAGCTTACGAAATAATGTAAATGTACTTACACGAATGATACAGCTTACAAAAAATAGGCAGTCAAATTTTAAACTATACTAAACTTAGAGAAAATTGTAAAAAAGTACAGTTTTAAATGTAAAAAAAGTAAAGTTTTAAATGTAATTTTGTTTCTAAAAATACAAACCAATGTAAATGTACGCACATGAATGATACAGCTTAGAAAAATATAGGAAATCGGATTTAAAACTATGCCAAACTTAAAGAAAATTGTAAGAAAGTACAATTTTTAAATTAAAGATTGTTAAATTTTAAATGTAATTTTGATTCTAAAAATACATTACAATGTTAGTCCTCGCATATAGGCGATACAGCTACCGAAAAAATAGGCAATCGGATTTTAAACTAAACCAAACTTAGAAAAAATTGTAAAAAGTATAATTTTTTAAAATCATGAATTATGTTAAATTTTAATTATGCATATGGGTGATACTGCTTACGGAAAAATAGGCGATCGGATTTTAAACTGCACCAAACAGAGGGAGAATTGTAAAAAGTACAATTTTTCAAAATCAAGAAATTTGTTAAATTTTAAATGTAATTTTGTTTCTAAAAATACAAAACAATATAAATGTACGCATAAGAATGATAAAGCTTACGAAAAAATAGGCAATCGGATTATAAACTACACCAAACTTAGAGAAACTTGTTAAAAAGCAAATTTTTTTAAATCAGAAATTTGTTAAATTTTAAATGTAATTTTGTTTCAAAAAATACATTACAATTTAAATCTAAGCAAGTAAGTGATTCAGCTTACGAAAAAATAGGCAATCGGATTATAATATACACCAAACTTAGAGAAACTTGTTAAAAAGCAAATTTTTTTAAATCAGAAATTTGTTAAATTTTATATGTAATTTTGTTTCTAAAAATACATTACAATGTTAATCCTCCTATATGGGTAATATAGATTACGCAAAAATAGGCAATCGGATTTTAAACTACACCAAACATAGCGAAAAATGTAAAAATTATTTTTTTTTAATCAACAAATTTGTTAAATTTTAATTGTAATTATGTTACAGCTTGCGAAAAAATAGGCAATCGGATTTTAAACTGCACCAAACAGAGGCAAAATTGTAAAAAGTGCAATTTTTCAAAATCAAGAAATTTGTTAAATTTTGAATGTAATTTTGTTTATAAAAATACATTACATCGTAAATTTTTAAAGTAATTTTGTTTCTAAAAATACTTTACAATTTAAATCTACTCTCTAAGTGATGCAGCTTACGAAAAAACAGACAATCAGATTTTAAACTACACCAAACTTAGAGGAATTTGTTAAAAACCAAATTTTTTTTAAATCAAGAAATTTTTTAAATTTTAAATGTAATTTTGTTTCATAAAATACATTATAATGTAAATCTACGAACGTTGGTGATAAAGCTTACGAAATAATGTAAATGTACTTACACGAATGATACAGCTTACAAAAAATAGGCAGTCAAATTTTAAACTATACTAAACTTAGAGAAAATTGTAAAAAAGTACAGTTTTAAATGTAAAAAAAGTAAAGTTTTAAATGTAATTTTGTTTCTAAAAATACAAACCAATGTAAATGTACGCACATGAATGATACAGCTTAGAAAAATATAGGAAATCGGATTTAAAACTATGCCAAACTTAAAGAAAATTGTAAGAAAGTACAATTTTTAAATTAAAGATTGTTAAATTTTAAATGTAATTTTGATTCTAAAAATACATTACAATGTTAGTCCTCGCATATAGGCGATACAGCTACCGAAAAAATAGGCAATCGGATTTTAAACTAAACCAAACTTAGAAAAAATTGTAAAAAGTATAATTTTTTAAAATCATGAATTATGTTAAATTTTAATTATGCATATGGGTGATACTGCTTACGGAAAAATAGGCGATCGGATTTTAAACTGCACCAAACAGAGGGAGAATTGTAAAAAGTACAATTTTTCAAAATCAAGAAATTTGTTAAATTTTAAATGTAATTTTGTTTCTAAAAATACAAAACAATATAAATGTACGCATAAGAATGATAAAGCTTACGAAAAAAT
Organism: Cochliomyia hominivorax; assembly: GCA_004302925.2. Taxonomy (NCBI): domain Eukaryota; kingdom Metazoa; phylum Arthropoda; class Insecta; order Diptera; family Calliphoridae; genus Cochliomyia; species Cochliomyia hominivorax. The sequence goes on from PYHX02000511.1 coordinate 20,531, forward strand.
AGGCAATCGGATTATAAACTACACCAAACTTAGAGAAACTTGTTAAAAAGCAAATTTTTTTAAATCAGAAATTTGTTAAATTTTAAATGTAATTTTGTTTCTAAAAATACATTACAATGTTAATCCTCCTATATGGGTAATATAGATTACGCAAAAATAGGCAATCGGATTTTAAACTACACCAAACATAGCGAAAAATGTAAAAATTATTTTTTTTTAAATCAACAAATTTGTTAAATTTTAATTGTAATTATGTTACAGCTTGCGAAAAAATAGGCAATCGGATTTTAAACTGCACCAAACAGAGGCAAAATTGTAAAAAGTGCAATTTTTCAAAATCAAGAAATTTGTTAAATGTTGAATGTAATTTTGTTTCTAAAAATACATTACATCGTAAATTTTTAAAGTAATTTTGTTTCTAAAAATACATTACAATTTAAATCTACTCTCTTAAGTGATGCAGCTTACGAAAAAACAGACAATCAGATTTTAAACTACACCAAACTTAGAGGAATTTGTTAAAAACCAAATTTTTTTTAAATCAAGAAATTTTTTAAATTTTAAATGTAATTTTGTTTCATAAAATACATTATAATGTAAATCTACGAACGTTGGTGATAAAGCTTACGAAATAATGTAAATGTACTTACACGAATGATACAGCTTACGAAAAAATAGGCAATCTGATTTTAAACTATACCAAACTTAGAGAAAATTTTAAAAAAGTAAAATTTTTAAAATCAAGAAATATGTTAAATTTTAAATGTAATTTTGTTTCTAAAAATGCATTACAATTTAAATCTACGCAAGTAATTGATACAGCTTACGAAAAAAATAGGTAATTGGATTATAAACTACACCAAACTTAGAGAAACTTGTTAAAAAGCAAATTTTTTAAATCAGAAATTTGTTATATTTTAAATGTAATTTTGATTCTAAAAATACATCACAATTTTAGTCCTCGCATATAGGTGATACAGCTAACGAAAAAATAGGCAATCGGATTTTAAACTAAACCAAACTTGGAAAAAATTGCAAAAAGTATAATTTTTTAAAATCATTAATTATGTTAAATTTTAATTATGCATATGGGTGATACAGCTTACGAAAAATAGGCAATCGGATTTTAAACTGCACCAAACAGAGGGAAAATTGTAAAAAGTACAATTTTTCAAAATCAAGAAATTTGTTAAATTTTAAATGTAATTTTGTTTCTAAAAATACAAAACAATATAAATGTACGCATAAGAATGATAAAGCTTACGAAAAAATAGGCAATCGGATTATAAACTACACCAAACTTAGAGAAACTTGTTAAAAAGCAAATTTTTTTAGATCAGAAATTTGTTAAATTTTAAATGTAATTTTGTTTCAAAAAATACATTACAATTTAAATCTAAGCAAGTAAGTGATTCAGCTTACGAAAAAATAGGCAATCGGATTATAATATACACCAAACTTAGAAAAACTTGTTAAAAAGCAAAATTTTTAAATCAGAAATTTGTTAAATTTTAAATGTAATTTTGTTTCTAAAAATACATTACAATGTTAATCCTCCTATATGGGTGATATAGATTACGCAAAACTAGGCAATCGGATTTTAAACTACACCAAACATAGCGAAAAATGTAAAAAATATTTTTTTTTAAATCAACAAATTTGTTAAATTTTAATTGTAATTATGTTACAGCTTGCGAAAAAATAGGCAATCGGATTATAATATACACCAAACTTAGAAAAACTTGTTAAAAAGCAAAATTTTTTAAATCAGAAATTTGTTAAATTTTAAATGTAATTTTGTTTCTAAAAATACATTACAATGTTAATCCTCCTATATGGGTAATATAGATTACGCAAAAATAGGCAATCGGATTTTAAACTACACCAAACATAGCGAAAAATGTAAAAATGATTTTTTTTAAATCAACAAATTTGTTAAATTTTAATTGTAATTATGTTACAGCTTGCGAAAAATAGGCAATCGGATTTTAAACTGCACCAAACAGAGGCAAAATTGTAAAAAGTGCAATTTTTCAAAATCAAGAAATTTGTTAAATGTTGAATGTAATTTTGTTTCTAAAAATACATTACATCGTAAATTTTTAAAGTAATTTTGTTTCTAAAAATACATTACAATTTAAATCTACTCTCTTAAGTGATGCAGCTTACGAAAAAACAGACAATCAGATTTTAAACTACACCAAACTTAGAGGAATTTGTTAAAAACCAAATTTTTTTTAAATCAAGAAATTTTTTAAATTTTAAATGTAATTTTGTTTCATAAAATACATTATAATGTAAATCTACGAACGTTGGTGATAAAGCTTACGAAATAATATAAATGTACTTACACGAATGATACAGCTTACGAAAAAATAGGCGATCGGATTTTAAACTGCTCCAAACAGAGGGAAAATTGTAAAAAGTACAATTTTTCAAAATCAAGAAATTTGTTAAATTTTAAATGTAATTTTGTTTCTAAAAATACAAAACAATATAAATGTACGCATAAGAATGATAAAGCTTAGGAAAAAAAGGCAATCCGATTATAAACTACACCAAACTTAGAGAAACTTGTTAAAAAGCAAATTTTTTTAGATCAGAAATTTGTTAAATTTTAAATGTAATTTTGTTTCAAAAAATACATTACAATTTAAATCTAAGCAAGTAAGTGATTCAGCTTACGAAAAATAGGCAATCGGATTATAATATACACCAAACTTAGAAAACTTGTTAAAAAGCAAATTTTTTTAAATCAGAAATTTGTTAAATTTTAAATGTAATTTTGTTTCTAAAAATACATTACAATGTTAATCCTCCTATATGGGTGATATAGATTACGCAAAACTAGGCAATCGGATTTTAAACTACACCAAACATAGCGAAAAATGTAAAAAATATTTGTTTTTTAAATCAACAAATTTGTTAAATTTTAATTGTAATTATGTTACAGCTTGCGAAAAAATAGGCAATCGGATTTTAAACTGCACCAAACAGAGGCAAAATTGTAAAAAGTGCAATTTTTCAAATTCAAGAAATTTGTTAAATTTTGAATGTAATTTTGTTTCTAAAAATACATTACATCGTAAATTTTTAAAGTAATTTTGTTTCTAAAAATACATTACAATTTAAATCTACTCTCTTAAGTGATGCAGCTTACGAAAAAACAGACAATCAGATTTTAAACTACACCAAACTTAGAGGAATTTGTTAAAAAACCAAATTTTTTTTAAATCAAGAAATTTTTTAAATTTTAAATGTAATTTTGTTTCATAAAATACATTATAATGTAAATCTACGAACGTTGGTGATAAAGCTTACGAAATAATGTAAATGTACTTACACGAATGATACAGCTTACGAAAAAATAGGCAATCGGATTTTAAACTGCACCAAACAGAGGGAAAATTGTAAAAAGTACAATTTTTCAAAATCAAGAAATTTGTTAAATTTTAAATGTAATTTTGTTTCTAAAAATACAAAACAATATAAATGTACGCATAAGAATGATAAAGCTTACAAAAAAATAGGCAATCGGGTTATAAACTACACCAAACTTAGAGAAACTTGTTAAAAAGCAAATTTTTTTAGATCAGAAATTTGTTAAATTTTAAATGTAATTTTGTTTCAAAAAATACATTACAATAAATCTAAGCAAGTAAGTGATTCAGCTTACGAAAAAATAGGCAATCGGATTATAATATACACCAAACTTAGAAAAACTTGTTAAAAAGCAAAATTTTTAAATCAGAAATTTGTTAAATTTTAAATGTAATTTTGTTTCTAAAAATACATTACAATGTTAATCCTCCTATATGGGTGATATAGATTACGCAAAACTAGGCAATCGGATTTTAAACTACACCAAACATAGCGAAAAATGTAAAAAATATATTTTTTTTAAATCAACAAATTTGTTAAATTTTAATTGTAATTATGTTACAGCTTGCGAAAAAATAGGCAATCGGATTTTAAACTGCACCAAACAGAGGCAAAATTGTAAAAAGTGCAATTTTTCAAAATCAAGAAATTTGTTAAATTTTGAATGTAATTTTGTTTCTAAAAATACATTACATCGTAAATTTTTAAAGTAATTTTGTTTCTAAAAATACATTACAATTTAAATCTACTCTCTTAAGTGATGCAGCTTACGAAAAAACAGACAATCAGATTTTAAACTACACCAAACTTAGAGGAATTTGTTAAAAACCAAATTTTTTTTAAATCAAGAAATTTTTTAAATTTTAAATGTAATTTTGTTTCATAAAATACATTATAATGTAAATCTACGAACGTTGGTGATAAAGCTTACGAAATAATGTAAATGTACTTACACGAATGATACAGCTTACAAAAAATAGGCAGTCAAATTTTAAACTATACTAAACTTAGAGAAAATTGTAAAAAAGTACAGTTTTAAATGTAAAAAAAGTAAAGTTTTAAATGTAATTTTGTTTCTAAAAATACAAACCAATGTAAATGTACGCACATGAATGATACAGCTTAGAAAAATATAGGAAATCGGATTTAAAACTATGCCAAACTTAAAGAAAATTGTAAGAAAGTACAATTTTTAAATTAAAGATTGTTAAATTTTAAATGTAATTTTGATTCTAAAAATACATTACAATGTTAGTCCTCGCATATAGGCGATACAGCTACCGAAAAAATAGGCAATCGGATTTTAAACTAAACCAAACTTAGAAAAAATTGTAAAAAGTATAATTTTTTAAAATCATGAATTATGTTAAATTTTAATTATGCATATGGGTGATACTGCTTACGGAAAAATAGGCGATCGGATTTTAAACTGCACCAAACAGAGGGAGAATTGTAAAAAGTACAATTTTTCAAAATCAAGAAATTTGTTAAATTTTAAATGTAATTTTGTTTCTAAAAATACAAAACAATATAAATGTACGCATAAGAATGATAAAGCTTACGAAAAAATAGGCAATCGGATTATAAACTACACCAAACTTAGAGAAACTTGTTAAAAAGCAAATTTTTTTAAATCAGAAATTTGTTAAATTTTAAATGTAGTTTTGTTTCAAAAAATACATTACAATTTAAATCTAAGCAAGTAAGTGATTCAGCTTACGAAAAAATAGGCAATCGGATTATAATATACACCAAACTTAGAGAAACTTGTTAAAAAGCAAATTTTTTTTAAATCAGAAATTTGTTAAATTTTAAATGTAATTTTGTTTCTAAAAATACATTACAATGTTAATCCTCCTATATGGGTAATATAGATTACGCAAAAATAGGCAATCGGATTTTTAAACTACACCAAACATAGCGAAAAATGTAAAAATTATTTTTTTAAATCAACAAATTTGTTAAATTTTAATTGTAATTATGTTACAGCTTGCGAAAAAATAGGCAATCGGATTTTAAACTGCACCAAACAGAGGCAAAATTGCAAAAAAGTGCAATTTTTCAAAATCAAGAAATTTGTAAAATTTTGAATGTAATTTTGTTTCTAAAAATACATTACATCGTATATTTTTAAAGTAATTTTGTTTCTAAAAATACATTACAATTTAAATCTACTCTCTTAAGTGATGCAGCTTACGAAAAAACAGACAATCAGATTTTAAACTACACCAAACTTAGAGGAATTTGTTAAAAACCAAATTTTTTTTAAATCAAGAAATTTTTTAAATTTTAAATGTAATTTTGTTTCATAAAATACATTATAATGTAAATCTACGAACGTTGGTGATAAAGCTTACGAAATAATGTAAATGTACTTACACGAATGATACAGCTTACGAAAAAATAGGCGATCGGATTTTAAACTGCACCAAACAGAGGGAAAATTGTAAAAAGTACAATTTTTCAAAATCAAGAAATTGGTTAAATTTTAAATGTAATTTTGTTTCTAAAAATACAAAACAATATAAATGTACGCATAAGAATGATAAAGCTTACGAAAAAATAGGCAATCGGATTATAAACTACACCAAACTTTAGAGAAACTTGTTAAAAGCAAATTTTTTTAGATCAGAAATTTGTTAAATTTTAAATGTAATTTTGTTTCAAAAAATACATTACAATTTAAATCTAAGCAAGTAAGTGATTCAGCTTACGAAAAAATAGGCAATCGAATTATAATATACACCAAACTTAGAAAAACTTGTTAAAAAGCAAAATTTTTAAATCAGAAATTTGTTAAATTTTAAATGTAATTTTGTTTCTAAAAATACATTACAATGTTAATCCTCCTATATGGGTGATATAGATTACGCAAAACTAGGCAATCGGATTTTAAACTACACCAAACATAGCGAAAAATGTAAAAAATATTTTTTTTTAAATCAACAAATTTGTTAAATTTTAATTGTAATTATGTTACAGCTTGCGAAAAAATAGGCAATCGGATTTTAAACTGCACCAAACAGAGGCAAAATTGTAAAAAGTGCAATTTTTCAAAATCAAGAAATTTGTTAAATTTTGAATGTAATTTTGTTTATAAAAATACATTACATCGTAAATTTTTAAAGTAATTTTGTTTCTAAAAATACATTACAATTTAAATCTACTCTCTTAAGTGATGCAGCTTACGAAAAAACAGACAATCAGATTTTAAACTACACCAAACTTAGAGGAATTTGTTAAAACCAAATTTTTTTTAAATCAAGAAATTTTTTAAATTTTAAATGTAATTTTGTTTCATAAAATACATTATAATGTAAATCTACGAACGTTGGTGATAAAGCTTACGAAATAATGTAAATGTACTTACACGAATGATACAGCTTACGAAAAAATAGGCAATCTGATTTTAAACTATACCAAACTTAGAGAAAATTGTAAAAAAGTAAAATTTTTTAAAATCAAGAAATATGTTAAATTTTAAATGTAATTTTCTTTCTAAAAATGCATTACAATTTAAATCTACGCAAGTAATTGATACAGCTTACGAAAAAAATAGGTAATTGGATTATAAACTACACCAAACTTAGAGAAACTTGTTAAAAAGCAAATTTTTTAAATCAGAAATTTGTTATATTTTAAATGTAATTTTGATTCTAAAAATACATCACAATTTTAGTCCTCGCATATAGGTGATACAGCTAACGAAAAAATAGGCAATCGGATTTTAAACTAAACCAAACTTGGAAAAAATTGCAAAAAGTATAATTTTTTAAAATCATGAATTATGTTAAATTTTAATTATGCATATGGGTTATACAGCTTACGAAAAAATAGGCAATCGGATTTTAAACTGCACCAAACAGAGGGAAAATTGTAAAAAGTACAATTTTTCAAAATCAAGAAATTTGTTAAATTTTAAATGTAATTTTGTTTCTAAAAATACAAAACAATATAAATGTACACATAAGAATGATAAAGCTTACGAAAAAATAGGCAATCGGATTATAAACTACACCAAACTTAGAGAAACTTGTTAAAAAGCAAATTTTTTTAAATCAGAAATTTGTTAAATTTTAAATGTAATTTTGTTTCAAAAAATACATTACAATTTAAATCTAAGCAAGTAAGTGATTCAGCTTACGAAAAAATAGGCAATCGGATTATAATATACACCAAACTTAGAAAACTTGTTAAAAAGCAAAATTTTTTAAATCAGAAATTTGTTAAATTTTAAATGTAATTTTGTTTCAAAAAATACATTACAATTTAAATCTAAGCAAGTAAGTGATTCAGCTTACGAAAAAATAGGCAATCGGATTATAATATACACCAAACTTAGAAAAACTTGTTAAAAAGCAAAATTTTTAAATCAGAAATTTGTTAAATTTTAAATGTAATTTTGTTTCTAAAAATACATTACAATGTTAATCCTCCTATATGGGTGATATAGATTACGCAAAAATAGGCAATCGGATTTTAAACTACACCAAAACATAGCGAAAATGTAAAAATTATTTTTTTTTAAATCAACAAATTTGTTAAATTTTAATTGTAATTATGTTACAGCTTGCGAAAAAATATGCAATCGGATTTTAAACTGCACCAAACAGAGGCAAAATTGTAAAAAGTGCAATTTTTCAAAATCAAGAAATTTGTTAAATGTTGAATGTAATTTTGTTTCTAAAAATACATTACATCGTAAATTTTTAAAGTAATTTTGTTTCTAAAAATACATTACAATTTAAATCTACTCTCTTAAGTGATGCAGCTTACGAAAAAACAGACAATAAGATATTAAACTACACCAAACTTAGAGGAAAAAATTATACTTTTACTATTTTTTATAAATTTGGTGTAGTTTAAATTCCGATTGCCTATTTTTTCTTAAGCTGTATCACCTATATGCGAGGATTAACATTGTAATGTATTTTTAGAAACAAAATTACATTTAAAATTTAACAAATTTCTTGATCTTGAAAAATTGTACTTTTTACAATTTTCTCTAAGTTTGGTATAGTTTAGAAGTACGATTTCCTATTTTTTCGTAAGCTGTATCATTCATGTGCGTACATTTACATTGGTTTGTATTTTTTTGAAACAAAATTACATTTAAAATTTAAAAAAATTCATGATTTTAAAAAGTTGTACTTCTCACAATTTCTCTAAGTTTGGTGTAGTTTGAAATACGATTGCTTATTTTTTCGTAGTCTGTATCACCCATGTGCATAGATTCAGATTGTAAGTATTTTTAAAAACAAAATTACTTTTAAAATTGAACAAATTTCTTGATTTTGAAAAATTGTACTTTTTACAATTTTTTTTAAGTTTGGTGTTGTTCGTTTAAAATACGATTTCCTATTTTTGCCTAAGTTACATCATTCTTATGCGTACATTTACATTGTTTTGTAGTTTTAGAAACAAAATTACATTAAAAATTTAACAAATTTCTTGATTTTGAAAATTTGCACTTTTTACAATTTTCTCTCTGTTTGGTGCAGTTTAAAATCCGATTGCCTATTTTTTCGCAAGCTGTATCTATCACGTGCTCAGGTTTAAATTGTTTAGTATTTTTAAGTAACATAACTACAATTAAAATTTAACAAATTTGTTGATTAAAAAAAATTATTTTTTACATTTTTCGCTATGTTTGGTGTAGTTTAAAATCCGATTGCCTATTTTTGCGTAATCTATATCACCCATATGGGAGGATTAACATTGTAATGTATTTTTAGAATCAAAATTACATTTAAAATTTAACAAATTTCTGATTTAGAAAATTTGCCTTTTTAACAAGTTTCTCTAAGTTTGGTGTAGTTTATAATCCGATTGCCTATTTTTTCGTAAGCTGTAATTATGCATATGGGTGATACAGCTTACGAAAAAATAGGCAATCGGATTTTAAACTGCACCAAACAGAGGGAAAATTGTAAAAAGTGCAAATTTTCAAAATCAAGAAATTTGTTAAATTTTAAATGTAATTTTGTTTTCTAAAAATACAAACAATATAAAATGTACGCATAAGAATGATAAAGCTTACGAAAAAATAGGCAATCGGATTATAAACTACACCAAACTTAGAGAAACTTGTTAAAAAGCAAATTTTTTTTAAATCAGAAATTTGTTAAATTTTAAATGTAATTTTGTTAATCCTCCTATATGGCGTGATATAGATTACGCAAAACTAGGCAATCGGATTTTAACTACACCAAACATAGCAAAAAATTTAAAAAATATTTTTTTAAACAACCAAATTTGTTAAATTTTAATTGTAATTATGTTACAAGCTTGCGAAAAAATAGGCAATCGGAATTTTAAACTTGCACCAAACAGAGGGCAAAATTGTAAAAAAGTACAATTTTTCAAAATCAAGAAATTTGTTAAATCTTGAATGTAATTTTGTTTCTAAAAATACATTACATCGGAAAATTTTTTAAGTAATTTGTTTCTAAAAATACATTACAATTTAAATCTACTCTCTTAAGTGATGCAGCTTACGAAAAACCAGACAATCAGATTTTAAAACTACACCAAACTTAAGAGGAAATTTGTTAAAAACCAAATTTTTTAAATCACGAAATTTTTTAAATTTTAAATGTAATTTTGTTTCATAAAATACATTATATTGTAATATCTACGAACGTTGGTGATAAAGCTTACGAAATAATGTAAATGTACTTACACGAATGATACAGTTTACGAAAAAATAGGCAAATCTGATTTTTAAACTATAACCAAACTTAGAGAAATTGTAAAAAGTACAATTTTTCAAAATCAAGAAATTTGTTAAATTTTAAAATGTAATTTGTTTCTAAAAATACAAAACAATATAAATGTACGCATAAGAATGATAAAGCTTACAAAAAAATAGGCAATCGTGTTATAAACTACACCAAACTTAGAGAAACTTGTTAAAAGCAAATTTTTTTAGATCAGAAATTTGTTAAATTTTAAATGTAATTTTGTTTCAAAAAATACATTACAATTTAAATCTAAGCAAGTAAGTGATTCAGCTTACGAAAAAATAGGCAATCGGATTATAATAATACACCAAACTTAGAAAAAACTTGTTAAAAAGCAAAATTTTTAAATCAGAAATTTGTTAAATTTTAAATGTAATTTTGTTTCTAAAAATACATTACAATATTAATCCTCCTATATGGGTGATATAGATTATGCAAAACTAGGCAATCGGATTTTAAACTACACCAAACATAGCGAAAAATGTAAAAAAATATAGTTTTTTAAATCAACAAATTTATTAAATTTTAATTGTAATTATGTTACAGCTTGCGAAAAAATAGGCAATCGCGATTTTAAACTGCACCAAACAGAGGCAAAATTGTAAAAAGTGCAATTTTCAAAATCAAGAAATTTGTTAAATTTTGAATGTAATTTTGTTTCTAAAAATACATTACATCGTAAATTTTTTAATTTTGTTTCTAAAATACATTACAATTTAAATCTACTTCTCTTAAGTGATGCAAGCTTACGAAAAAAACAGACAATCAGATTGTAACTACACCAAACTTAGAGGAATTTGTTAAAAACCAAATTTTTTTAAAGCAAAGAAATTTTTAAATTTTTAATGTAATTTGTCCATAAATACATTATAATGTATATCTACGAACGTTGGTGATAAAGCTTACGAAATACTGTAAATGGTACTTACCACGAATATTACAGCTTACAAAAAATAGGCCAGTCAATTTAAACTATACTAACTTAGACGAAAAATTGTAAAAAGTACAGTTTTAAATGTAAAAAAAGTAAAGTTTTAAATGTATTTTGTTTCTAAAAATACAAACCATGTAAATGTACGCCACATGAATGATACAGCTTAGAAAATATAGCGAAATCCGGATTTAAAACTATGCCAAACTTAAGAAAATTGTAAGAAGTACATTTTTAAATTAAAGATTGTTAAATTTTAAATGTTAATTTTGATTCTAAAAATACATTACAATGTTAGTCCTCGCATATAGGCGATACAGCTACCGAAAAATAGGCAATCGGATTTTAAACTAAACCAAACTT
>PYHX02000511.1:32048-55721 GCA_004302925.2 Cochliomyia hominivorax
CAAACTTAGAGAAATTGTAAAAAAAAGTAAATTTTTTTAAAATCAAGAAATATGTTAAATTTTAAATGTAATTTTGTTTCTAAAAATGCATTACAATTTAAATCTACGCAAATAATTGATACAGCTTACGAAAAAAATAGGTAATCGGATTATAAACTACACCAAACTTAGAAAAACTTGTTAAAAGCAAATTTTTTTAAATCAGAAATTTGTAAAATTTCAAATGTAATTTTGTTTCTAAAAATACATTACAATGTTAATCCTCCTATAGGGTGATATAGCTTGCGAAAAAACTACACCAAACTTAGAGGAAAAAATTATACTTTTTACTATTTTTTATAAATTTGTAGTTTAAAATCCGATTGCCTATTTTTTCTTAACCTGTATCACCTATATGCGAGGATTAACATTGTAATGTATTTTTAGAAACAAAATTACTTTTAAAATTGAACAAATTTCTTGATTTTGAAAAATTGTACTTTTTACAATTTTTTTTAAGTTTGGTGTTGTTTGTTTAAAATACGATTTCCTATTTTTGCCTAAGTTACATCATTCTTATGCGTACATTTACATTGTTTTGTAGTTTTAGAAACAAAATTACATTAAAAATTTAACAAATTTCTTGATTTTGAATAATTGTACTTTTTACAATTTTCTCTAAGTTTGGTATAATTTAAATTCCGATTGCCTGTTTTTTTGAAGATGTATCATTCTAATTCGTATATTTACATTGTTTTGTATTTTTAGAAACAAAATTACTTTTAAAATTAACAAATTTCTTGATTTTGAATAATTGTACTTTTTACAATTTTTTCTAAGTTTGGTGTAGTTTAAAATCCGATTGCCTATTTTTTCCTAAGCTGCATCATTCTTATGCAGTCAAATTTTAAACTATACTAAACTTAGAGAAAATTGTAAAAAAGTACAATTTTTTTAAATCAAGAAATTTATTAAATTTTAAATGTAATTTTGTTTCTAAAAATACAAACCAATGTAAATGTACGCACATGAATGATACAGCTTAGAAAAATATAGGAAATCGGATTTTATACTATGCCAAACTTAGAGAAAATTGTAAGAAAGTACAATTTATTATTTAGTATTTAGTATATTTAGTATTTTTAAATTAAAGATTGTTAAATTTTAAATGTAATTTTGATTCTAAAAATACATTACAATGCTAGTCTTCGCATATAGGTGATACAGCTAACGAAAAAATAGGCAATCGGATTTTAAACTAAACCAAACTTAGAAAAAAATTGTAAAAAGTATAATTTTTTTTAAATCATGAATTATGTTAAATTTTAATTATGCATATGGGTTTTACAGTTTACGAAAAAATAGGCGATCGGATTTTAAACTAGGGAAAATTGTAAAAAGTACAATTTTTCAAAATCAAGAAATTTGTTAAATTTTAAATGTAATTTTGTTTCTAAAAATACAAAACAATATAAATGTACGCATAAGAATGATAAAGCTTACGAAAAAATAGGCAATCGGATTATAATATACACCAAACTTAGAAAAACTTGTTAAAAAGCAAAATTTTTTTAATCAGAAATTTGTTAAATTTTAAATGTAATTTTGTTTCTAAAAATACACTACAATGTTAATCCTCCTATATGGGTGATATAGATTACGCAAAAATTGGCAATCGTATTTTAAACAACACCAAACTTAGAGAAAAATGTAAAAAATATTTTTGTTTACAAATCAAAAAATTTGTTAAATTATAATTGTAATTACCTTACTTAAAATACTAAACAATTTAAACCTGAACACGTGATAGATACAGCTTACGAAAAAATAGACAATCGGATTTTAAACTACACCAAACTTAGAGAAACTTGTTAAAAAGCAATTTTTTTAAATCAGAAATTTGTTAAATTTTAAATGTAATTTTGTTTCTAAAAATACAAACCAATGTAAATGTACACACATGAATTATACAGCTTACAAAAAATAGGCAATCGGATTGTAAACTACACCAAACTTAGAGAAAATTGTAAGAAAGTAAAAATTATTAAAATTAAAGATTGTTATATTTTATATGTAATTTTGTTTCTAAAAATACATTACAATGTTGATCCTCCTATGTGGGTGATATAGATTACGCAAAAATAGGAAATCGGATTTAAAACTACAACAAATTTATAAAAAATTGTAAAAAGTATAATTTTTTTAAATCATTAAATTTGTTAAATTTTAAATGTAATTTTGTTTCTAAAAACACAAAATAATGTAAATGTACTTACACGAATGATACAGCTTACAAAAAATAGGCATTCAAATTTTAAGCTATACCAAACTAAGAGAAAATTGTAAAAAAGTACAATTTTTAAAAAGCAAGAAATTTGTTAAATTTTAAATGTAATTTTGTTTCTAAAAATACATTGCATCGTAGATCTACGCATGAGAGTGATACATCTTACGAAAAAATAGGCAATCGGATTATAAACTACACCAATCTTAGAGAAAATTGTAAGAAAGTAAAATTATTAAAATTAAAGATTGTTAAATTTTAAATGTAATTTTGTTTGTAAAAATATATAATGTAATGTTCTAATAATATATAATATAATGTTGATCCTCCTATATGGGTGATATGGATTACGCAAAAATAGGCAATCGGATTTTAAACTACACCAAAAAAAGTACAATTTTTTAAAATCATGAAATTTGTTAAATTTTAAAAGTATTTTTGTTTCTAAAAACACATTATAATGTAAATCTACGAACGTGAGTGATATAGCTCTCTAAAAATAGGCAATCAGATTTTAAACTACACCAAACTTAGAGAAACTTGTTAAAAAGCAAATTTTTTTAAATCAGAAATTTGTTAAATTTTAAATGTAATTTTATTTCTAAAAATACAAACCAATGTAAATGTACACACATGAATTATACAGCTTACGAAAAAATAGGCAATCGGGTTTTAAACTGCATCAAACAGAGGGAAAATTGTAAAAGGTACAATTATTCAAAATCAAGAAATTTGTTAAATTTTAAATGTAATTTTGTTTCTAAAAATACAAAAGAATGTAAATATACGCATAAGAATGATACAGCTTAAGAAAAAGAAGGCAATCGGAATTTAAACTATATCAAACTTAGAGAAAATTGTAAAAAGTACAATTTTTCAAAATCAAGAAATTTTTTAAATTTTAAAAGCAATTTTGTTACTAAAAATACATTACATCGTAAATCTACGCAGAGTGAAAAAATTGTAAAAAGTATAATTTTTTAAAATCATGAATTATGTTAAATTTTAATTATACATATGGGTGATACAGCTTACGAAAAAATAGGCAATCGGATTTTAAACTGCACCAAACAGAGGGAAAATTGTAAAAAGTACAATTTTTCAAAATCAAGAAATTTGTTAAATTTTAAATGTAATTTTGTTTCTAAAAATACAAAACAATATAAATGTACGCATAAGAATGATAAAGCTTACGTAAAAATAGGCAATCGGATTATAAACTACACCAAACTTAGAGAAACTTGTTAAAAAGCAATCGGATTTTAAACTGCACCAAACAGAGGCAAAATTGTAAAAAGTGCAATTTTTCAAAATTAAGAAATTTGTTAAATTTTGAATGTAATTTTGTTTCTAAAAAACACAAAATAATGTAAATGTACTTACACGAATGATACAGCTTACAAAAAATAGGCAATCAAATTTTAAACTATACCAAACTTTTTTGATGTTAAATTTTAAATGTAATTTTGTTTCTAAAAATACACTACAATGTTGATCCTCCTATGTGGGTGATATAGATTACGCAAAAATAGGCAATCAGATTTTAAACTACACCAAACTTAGAGAAAATTGTAAAAAGTACAATTTTTTAAAATCATTAAATTTGTTAAATTTTAAAAGTAATTTTGTTTCTAAAAACACATTATAATGTAAATCTACGAACGTGAGTGATATAGCTTTCGAAAAAATAGGCAATCAGATTTTAAACTACACCAAACTTAGAGAAACTTGTTAAATAGCAATCGGATTTTAAACTGCACCAAACAGAGGCAAAATTGTAAAAAGTGCAATTTTTCAAAATCAAGAAATTTGTTAAATTTTGAATGTAATTTTGTTTCTAAAAATACATTACATCGTAAATTTTTAAAGTAATTTTGTTTCTAAAAATACATTACAATTTAAATCTACTCTCTTAAGTGATGCAGCTTACGAAAAAACAGACAATCAGATTTTAAACTACACCAAACTTAGAGGAATTTGTTAAAAACCAAATTTTTTTTAAATCAAGAAATTTTTTAAATTTTAAATGTAATTTTGTTTCATAAAATACATTATAATGTAAATCTATGAACGTTGGTGATAAAGCTTACGAAATAATGTAAATGTACTTACACGAATGATACAGCTTACGAAAAAATAGGCAATCTGATTTTAAACTATACCAAACTTAGAGAAAATTGTAAAAAGTAAAATTTTTTAAAATTAAGAAATTTGTTAAATTTTAAATGTAATTTTGTTTCTAAAAATGCATTACAATTTAAATCTACGCAAGTAATTGATACAGCTTACGAAAAAAAATAGGTAATCGGATTATAAACTACACCAAACTTAGAGAAACTTGTTAAAAAGCAAATTTTTTTAAATCAGAAATTTGTTAAATTTTAAATGTAATTTTGATTCTAAAAATACATTACAATGTTAGTCCTCGCATATAGGTGATATAACTATCGAAAAAATAGGCAATCCGATTTTAAACTAAACCAAACTTAGAAAAAATTGTAAAAAGTATAATTTTTTAAAATCATGAATTATGTTAAATTTTAAATATACATATGGGTGATACAGCTTACGAAAAGATAGACAATCGGATTATAAACTACACCAAACTTAGAGAAACTTGTTAAAAAGCAAATTTTTTTTAATCAGAAATTTGTTAAATTTTAAATGTAATTTTGTTTCAAAAAATACATTAAAATTTAAATCTAAGCAAGTAAGTGATTCAGCTTACGAAAAAATATTTAATCGGATTATAATATACACCAAACTTAGAAAAACTTGTTAAAAAGCAAAATTTTTTTAATCAGAAATTTTTTAAATTTTAAATGTAATTTTGTTTCTAAAAATACATTACAATGTTAATCCTCCTATATGGGTGATATAGATTACGCAAAAAATTGCCAATCGGATTTTAGACAACACCAAACTTAGAGAAAAATGTAAAAAAATATTTTTGTTTACAAATCAAAAAATTTGTTAAATTATAATTGTAAATAACTTACTTAAAAATACTAAACAATTTAAACCTGAGCACGTAATAGATACAGCTTACGAAAAAATAGACAATCGGATTTTAAACTACACCAAACTTAGAGAAACTTGTTAAAAAGCAAATTTTTTAAATCAGCAATTTGTTAAATTTTAAATGTAATTTTGTTCTAAAAATACAAACCAATGTAAATGTACGCATATGAATGATACAGCTTACGAAAAATAGGAAATCGGATTTTAAACTACAACAAATTTATAAAAAATTGTAACAAGTATAATTTTTTTAAATCATTAAATTTGTTAAATTTTAAATGTAATTTTGTTTCTAAAAAACACTACATCGTAGATCTACGCATGAGAGTGATACAGCTTACGAAAAAATAGGCAATCGGATTTTAAACTATACCAAACTTAGAGGAAATTATAAAAAGTAAAATTTTTCAAAATCAAGAAAATAGGCAATCAGATTATAAACTACACCAAACTTAGATAAAAATGTAAAAATATATTTTTTTATAAAACAAAAAATTTTTTAAATATTAATTGTAATTATGTTACTTCAAAATACTAAACAATTTAAACCTGAGCACGTGATAGATACAGCTTACGAAAAAATAGGCAATCAGGTTTTAGACTGCACCATACAGAGGGAAAATTGTAAAAAGTACAATTATTCAAAATCAAGAAATTTGTTCAATATTAAAAGTAATTTTGTTTCTAAAAATACAAAACAATGTAAATATACGCGTAAAAATGATACAGCTTAAGAAAAAACAGGCAATCGGAATTTAAATTATACCAAACTTAGAGAAAATTGTAAAAAGTACAATTTTTCAAAATCAAGAAATTTTTTAATTTTTAAATTAATTTTGTTTCTAAGAATACAAAACAATGTAAATATACGCATAGGAATAATACAGCTTAAGAAAAAGAAGGCAATCGGAATTTAAACTATATGAAACTTAGAGAAAATTGTAAAAAGTACAATTTTTCAAAATCAAGAAATTTTTTTATTTTAAAAGCTATTTTGTTTCTAAAAATACATTACATCGTAAATCTACGCACGAGAGTGACACAGGTTACGAAAAAAAGGCAATCTGATTTTAAATATACCAAATTTAGAGGAAATTATAAAAAGCAATTTTCTTAAATCAAGAAATTTGTTCAATTTTAAATTTAATTATGTTTCTAAAAATACAAACAAATGGAAATCGGATTTTAAACTACGACAAATTTATAAAAAATTGTAAAAAGTGTAATTTTTTAAAATCATTAAATTTGTTAAATTTTAAATGTAATTTTGTTTCTAAAAACACAAAGTAATGTACTTACACGAATGATACAGCTTACAAAAAATAATCAATCAAATTTTAAACTATACCAAACTTAGAAAAACTTGTAATAAAGTACAATTTTTTAAAATCAAGTATTTGTTTGTTTCTTAAAATACATTACAATCTACGCAAGTAAGTGATACAGCTTACGAAAAAATAGCCAATCGGATTATAAACTACACCAAACTTAGAGAAACTTGTTAAAAATCAAATTTTTTTAAATCAGAAATTTGTTAAATTTTAAATGTAATTTTCTTCCTAAAAATACATTACAATTTTGATCCTCCTAAATGGGTGTTAGATTACGCAAAAATAAGCAATCGGATTTCAAACTACACCAAACTTAGAGAAAATTGTAAAAAGTAAATTTTTTTTAAAATCTTGAAATTTCTTAAATTTTAAAAGTAATTTTGTTTTTAAAAACACATTATAATGTAAATCTAAGAACGTGAGTGATGCAGCTTTCGAAAAAATAGGCAATCAGATTTTAAACTACACCAAACTTAGAGAAACTTGTTAAAAAGCAAAATTTTTTTAATCAGAATTTGTTAAATTTTAAATGTAATTTTGTTTCTAAAAATACATTACAATGTTAATCCTCCAATATGGGTGATATAGATTACGCAAAAATCGGATTTTAAACAACACCAAACTTAGAGACAAATGTAAACAAATATTTTTGTTTACAAATCAAAATGTTTGTTAAATTATAATTCTAATTATCTTACTTAAAAATACTAAACAATTTAAACCTGAGCACGCTAACGAAAAAATAGACAATCGGATTTTAAACTACACCAAACATAGAGAAACTTGTTAAAAAGCAAATTTTTTAAATCAGAAATTTGTTAAATTTAAAATGTAATTTTGTTCTAAAGATACAGACCAATGTACGCACATCAATGATACAGCTTACGAAAAATAGGAAATCGGATTTTAAACTACAACAAATTTATAAAAATTGTAAAAAGTATAATTTTTTTTAAATCATTAAATTTGTTAAATTTTAAATGTAATTTTGTTTCTAAAAACATAAAATAATGTAAATGTACTTACACGAATAATATAGCTTACAAAAAAATAAGCAATAAAATTTTAAACTATACCAAACTTAGAGAAAATTTTAAAAAAGCACAATTTTTAAAGATATAGAAAATTGTTAAATTTTAAATGAAATTTTGTTTCTAAAAATACATTACAATTTAAATCTACGCAAGTAAGTAAGTGATACAGCTTACGAAAAGATAAGCAATCGGATTATAAACTACACCAAACTTAGGGAAACTTGTAAAAAGCAAATTTTTTAAAATCAGAAATTTGTTAAATTTTAAATACAATTTTTTCTAAAAATACATTACAATGTTAATCCTCCTATATGGGTGACATGGATTACGCAAAAATAGGCAATTGGATTTTAAACTACACCAAACTTAGAGAAAAATGTAAAAATATATTTTTTTTGTAAATCAAAAAATTTTTTAAATATTAATTGTAATTATGTTACTTCAAAATACTAAACAACTTAAACCTGAGCACGTGATAGATATAGCTTACGAAAAAATAGGCAATCAGGTTTTAGACTGCACCATACAGAGGGAAAATTGTAAAAAGTACAATTATTCAAAATCAAGAAATTTGTTCAATATTAAAAGTAATTTTGTTTCTAAAAATACAAAACAATGTAAATATACGCGTAAAAATGATACAGCTTAAGAAAAAACAGGCAATCGGAATTTAAATTATACCAAACTTAGAGAAAATTGTAAAAAGTACAATTATTCAAAATCAGAAATTTGTTAAATTTTAAAAGCAATTTTGTTTCTAAAAATACATTACAATTTAAATATACGCACGTAAGTGATACATCTTTCAAAAAAATAGGCAATCGGATTATAAACTACACCAAACTTAAAGAAAATTGTAAGAAACTAAAATTATTAAAATTAAAGATTGTTAAATTTTAAATGTAATTTTGTTTGTAAAAATACATTACAATGTTGATCCTCTTACATGGGTGATATAGATTACGCACAAATAGGCAATCGGATTTTAAACTACACCAAACTTAGAGAAAATTGCAAAAAGTATAATTTTTTAAAATCATGAAATTTGTTAAATTTTAAAAGTATTTTTGTTTCTAAAAACACATTATAATGAAAATCTACGAATGTGAGTGATACGATACAGAAATTTGTTAAATTTTAAATGTAATTTTGTTTCTAAAAATACAAACCAATGTTAATGTACTCACATGAATTATACAGCTTACGAAAAAATAGGCAATCGGATTTTAAAATGCACCAAACAGAGGGAAAATTGTAAAAAGTACAATTATGCAAAATCAAGAAATTTGTTCAATTTTAAATGTAATTTGGTTTCTAAAAACACAAACCAATGTAAATGTACGCACATATGTGATACAGCTTACGAAAAATAGGAAATCGGATTTTAAACTATACCAAACTTAGAGAATATTGTAAAAACTACAATTTTTCAAAATCAAGATTTTTTTTTAAATTTTTAAAGTAATTTTGTTTCTAAAAATTGTATAAAGTACAAATTTATAAAAAATTGTAAAAAGTATAATTTTTTAAATCATTAAATTTGTTAAATTTTAAATGTAATTTTGTTTCTAAAAACACAAAATAATGTAAATGTACTTACACGAATGATACAGCTTACAAAAAATAGGCATTCAAATTTTAAGCTATACCAAACTAAGAGAAAATTGTAAAAAAGTAAAATTTTTAAAAAGCAAGAAATTTGTTAAATTTTAAATGTAATTTTGTTTCTAAAAATACATTACATCGTAGATCTACGCATGAGAGTGATACAGCTTACGAAAAAATAGGCAATCGGATTTTAAACTATACCAAACTTAGAGGAAATTATAAAAAGTATAATTTTTCAAAATCAAGAAATTTGTTAAATTTTAAAAGCAATTTTGTTTCTAAAAATACATTACAATTTAAATCTACGCACGTTAGTGATACATCTTACGAAAAAATAGGCAATCGGATTATAAACTACACCAATCTTAGAGAAAATTGTAAGAAAGTAAAATTATTAAAATTAAAGATTGTTAAATTTTAAATGTAATTTTGTTTGTAAAAATATATAATGTAATGTTCTAATAATATATAATATAATGTTGATCCTCCTATATGGGTGATATGGATTACGCAAAAATAGGCAATCGGATTTTAAACTACACCAAAAAAAAGTACAATTTTTTAAAATCATGAAAGTTGTTAAATTTTAAAAGTATTTTTGTTTCTAAAAACACATTATAATGTAAATCTACGAACGTGAGTGATATAGCTCTCTAAAAATAGGCAATCAGATTTTAAACTACACCAAACTTAGAGAAACTTGTTAAAAAGCAAATTTTTTTAAATCAGAAATTTGTTAAATTTTAAATGTAATTTTATTTCTAAAAATACAAACCAATGTAAATGTACACACATGAATTATACAGCTTACGAAAAAATAGGCAATCGGGTTTTAAACTGCATCAAACAGAGGGAAAATTGTAAAAGGTACAATTATTCAAAATCAAGAAATTTGTTAAATTTTAAATGTAATTTTGTTTCTAAAAATACAAAAGAATGTAAGTATACGCATAAGAATGATACAGCTTAAGAAAAAGAAGGCAATCGGAATTTAAACTATATCAAACTTAGAGAAAATTGTAAAAAGTACAATTTTTCAAAATCAAGAAATTTTTTAAATTTTAAAAGCAATTTTGTTACTAAAAATACATTACATCGTAAATCTACGCAGAGTGAAAAAATTGTAAAAAGTATAATTTTTTAAAATCATGAATTATGTTAAATTTTAATTATACATATGGGTGATACAGCTTACGAAAAAATAGGCAATCGGATTTTAAACTGCACCAAACAGAGGGAAAATTGTAAAAAGTACAATTTTTCAAAATCAAGAAATTTGTTAAATTTTAAATGTAATTTTGTTTCTAAAAATACAAAACAATATAAATGTACGCATAAGAATGATAAAGCTTACGTAAAAATAGGCAATCGGATTATAAACTACACCAAACTTAGAGAAACTTGTTAAAAAGCAATCGGATTTTAAACTGCACCAAACAGAGGCAAAATTGTAAAAAGTGCAATTTTTCAAAATCAAGAAATTTGTTAAATTTTGAATGTAATTTTGTTTCTAAAAATACATTACATCGTAAATTTTTAAAGTAATTTTTTAATTAAATTTTAAGCAATTTTTTTTTAAATCAGAAATTTGTTAAATTTTAAATGTAATTTTGATTCTAAAAATACATTACAATGTTAGTCCTCGCATATAGGTGATACAGCTATCGAAAAAATAGGCAATCCGATTTTAAACTATACCAAACTACAACAAATTTATAAAAAATTGTAAAAAGTATAATTTTTTTAAATCATTAAATTTGTTAAATTTTAAATGTAATTTTGTTTCTAAAAAACACAAAATAATGTAAATGTACTTACACGAATGATACAGCTTACAAAAAATAGGCAATCAAATTTTAAACTATACCAAACTTTTTTGATGTTAAATTTTAAATGTAATTTTGTTTCTAAAAATACACTACAATGTTGATCCTCCTATGTGGGTGATATAGATTACGCAAAAATAGGCAATCAGATTTTAAACTACACCAAACTTAGAGAAAATTGTAAAAAGTACAATTTTTTAAAATCATTAAATTTGTTAAATTTTAAAAGTAATTTTGTTTCTAAAAACACATTATAATGTAAATCTACGAACGTGAGTGATATAGCTTTCGAAAAAATAGGCAATCAGATTTTAAACTACACCAAACTTAGAGAAACTTGTTAAATAGCAATCGGATTTTAAACTGCACCAAACAGAGGCAAAATTGTAAAAAGTGCAATTTTTCAAAATCAAGAAATTTGTTAAATTTTGAATGTAATTTTGTTTCTAAAAATACATTACATCGTAAATTTTTAAAGTAATTTTGTTTCTAAAAATACATTACAATTTAAATCTACTCTCTTAAGTGATGCAGCTTACGAAAAAACAGACAATCAGATTTTAAACTACACCAAACTTAGAGGAATTTGTTAAAAACAAAATTTTTTTAAATCAAGAAATTTTTTAAATGTAATTTTGTTTCATAAAATACATTATAATGTAAATCTATGAACGTTGGTGATAAAGCTTACGAAATAATGTAAATGTACTTACACGAATGATACAGCTTACGAAAAAATAGGCAATCTGATTTTAAACTATACCAAACTTAGAGAAAATTGTAAAAAGTAAAATTTTTTAAAATTAAGAAATTTGTTAAATTTTAAATGTAATTTTGTTTCTAAAAATGCATTACAATTTAAATCTACGCAAGTAATTGATACAGCTTACGAAAAAAAATAGGTAATCGGTTTATAAACTACACCAAACTTAGAGAAACTTGTTAAAAAGCAAATTTTTTTAAATCAGAAATTTGTTAAATTTTAAATGTAATTTTGATTCTAAAAATACATTACAATGTTAGTCCTCGCATATAGGTGATATAACTATCGAAAAAATAGGCAATCCGATTTTAAACTAAACCAAACTTAGAAAAAATTGTAAAAAGTATAATTTTTTAAAATCATGAATTATGTTAAATTTTAAATATACATATGGGTGATACAGCTTACGAAAAGATAGACAATCGGATCATAAACTACACCAAACTTAGAGAAACTTGTTAAAAAGCAAATTTTTTTTAATCAGAAATTTGTTAAATTTTAAATGTAATTTTGTTTCAAAAAATACATTAAAATTTAAATCTAAGCAAGTAAGTGATTCAGCTTACGAAAAAATATTCAATCGGATTATAATATACACCAAACTTAGAAAAACTTGTTAAAAAGCAAAATTTTTTTAATCAGAAATTTTTTAAATTTTAAATGTAATTTTGTTTCTAAAAATACATTACAATGTTAATCCTCCTATATGGGTGATATAGATTACGCAAAAAATTGCCAATCGGATTTTAGACAACACCAAACTTAGAGAAAAATGTAAAAAAATATTTTTGTTTACAAATCAAAAAATTTGTTAAATTATAATTGTAAATAACTTACTTAAAAATACTAAACAATTTAAACCTGAGCACGTAATAGATACAGCTTACGAAAAAATAGACAATCGGATTTTAAACTACACCAAACTTAGAGAAACTTGTTAAAAAGCAAATTTTTTAAATCAGCAATTTGTTAAATTTTAAATGTAATTTTGTTCTAAAAATACAAACCAATGTAAATGTACGCACATGAATGATACAGCTTACGAAAAATAGGAAATCGGATTTTAAACTACAACAAATTTATAAAAAATTGTAACAAGTATAATTTTTTTAAATCATTAAATTTGTTAAATTTTAAATGTAATTTTGTTTCTAAAAAACACTACATCGTAGATCTACGCATGAGAGTGATACAGCTTACGAAAACATAGGCAATCGGATTTTAAACTATACCAAACTTAGAGGAAATTATAAAAAGTAAAATTTTTCAAAATCAAGAAAATAGGCAATCAGATTATAAACTACACCAAACTTAGATAAAAATGTAAAAATATATTTTCTTTATAAAACAAAAAATTTTTTAAATATTAATTGTAATTATGTTACTTCAAAATACTAAACAATTTAAACCTGAGCACGTGATAGATACAGCTTACGAAAAAATAGGCAATCAGGTTTTAGACTGCACCATACAGAGGGAAAATTGTAAAAAGTACAATTATTCAAAATCAAGAAATTTGTTCAATATTAAAAGTAATTTTGTTTCTAAAAATACAAAACAATGTAAATATACGCGTAAAAATGATACAGCTTAAGAAAAAACAGGCAATCGGAATTTAAATTATACCAAACTTAGAGAAAATTGTAAAAAGTACAATTTTTCAAAATCAAGAAATTTTTTAATTTTTAAATTAATTTTGTTTCTAAGAATACAAAACAATGTAAATATACGCATAGGAATAATACAGCTTAAGAAAAAGAAGGCAATCGGAATTTAAACTATATGAAACTTAGAGAAAATTGTAAAAAGTACAATTTTTCAAAATCAAGAAATTTTTTTATTTTAAAAGCTATTTTGTTTCTAAAAATACATTACATCGTAAATCTACGCACGAGAGTGACACAGGTTACGAAAAAAAGGCAATCTGATTTTAAATATACCAAATTTAGAGGAAATTATAAAAAGCAATTTTCTTAAATCAAGAAATTTGTTCAATTTTAAATTTAATTATGTTTCTAAAAATACAAACAAATGGAAATCGGATTTTAAACTACGACAAATTTATAAAAAATTGTAAAAAGTGTAATTTTTTAAAATCATTAAATTTGTTAAATTTTAAATGTAATTTTGTTTCTAAAAACACAAAGTAATGTACTTACACGAATGATACAGCTTACAAAAAATAATCAATCAAATTTTAAACTATACCAAACTTAGAAAAACTTGTAATAAAGTACAATTTTTTAAAATCAAGTATTTGTTTGTTTCTTAAAATACATTACAATCTACGCAAGTAAGTGATACAGCTTACGAAAAAATAGCCAATCGGATTATAAACTACACCAAACTTAGAGAAACTTGTTAAAAATCAAATTTTTTTAAATCAGAAATTTGTTAAATTTTAAATGTAATTTTCTTCCTAAAAATACATTACAATTTTGATCCTCCTAAATGGGTGTTAGATTACGCAAAAATAAGCAATCGGATTTCAAACTACACCAAACTTAGAGAAAATTGTAAAAAGTAAATTTTTTTTAAAATCTTGAAATTTCTTAAATTTTAAAAGTAATTTTGTTTTTAAAAACACATTATAATGTAAATCTAAGAACGTGAGTGATGCAGCTTTCGAAAAAATAGGCAATCAGATTTTAAACTACACCAAACTTAGAGAAACTTGTTAAAAAGCAAAATTTTTTTAATCAGAATTTGTTAAATTTTAAATGTAATTTTGTTTCTAAAAATACATTACAATGTTAATCCTCCAATATGGGTGATATAGATTACGCAAAAATCGGATTTTAAACAACACCAAACTTAGAGACAAATGTAAACAAATATTTTTGTTTACAAATCAAAATGTTTGTTAAATTATAATTCTAATTATCTTACTTAAAAATACTAAACAATTTAAACCTGAGCACGCTAACGAAAAAATAGACAATCGGATTTTAAACTACACCAAACATAGAGAAACTTGTTAAAAAGCAAATTTTTTAAATCAGAAATTTGTTAAATTTAAAATGTAATTTTGTTCTAAAGATACAGACCAATGTACGCACATCAATGATACAGCTTACGAAAAATAGGAAATCGGATTTTAAACTACAACAAATTTATAAAAAATTGTAAAAAGTATAATTTTTTTTAAATCATTAAATTTGTTAAATTTTAAATGTAATTTTGTTTCTAAAAACATAAAATAATGTAAATGTACTTACACGAATAATATAGCTTACAAAAAAATAAGCAATAAAATTTTAAACTATACCAAACTTAGAGAAAATTTTAAAAAAGCACAATTTTTAAAGATATAGAAAATTGTTAAATTTTAAATGAAATTTTGTTTCTAAAAATACATTACAATTTAAATCTACGCAAGTAAGTAAGTGATACAGCTTACGAAAAGATATGCAATCGGATTATAAACTACACCAAACTTAGGGAAACTTGTAAAAAGCAAATTTTTTAAAATCAGAAATTTGTTAAATTTTAAATACAATTTTTTCTAAAAATACATTACAATGTTAATCCTCCTATATGGGTGACATGGATTACGCAAAAATAGGCAATTGGATTTTAAACTACACCAAACTTAGAGAAAAATGTAAAAATATATTTTTTTTGTAAATCAAAAAATTTTTTAAATATTAATTGTAATTATGTTACTTCAAAATACTAAACAACTTAAACCTGAGCACGTGATAGATATAGCTTACGAAAAAATAGGCAATCAGGTTTTAGACTGCACCATACAGAGGGAAAATTGTAAAAAGTACAATTATTCAAAATCAAGAAATTTGTTCAATATTAAAAGTAATTTTGTTTCTAAAAATACAAAACAATGTAAATATACGCGTAAAAATGATACAGCTTAAGAAAAAACAGGCAATCGGAATTTAAATTATACCAAACTTAGAGAAAATTGTAAAAAGTACAATTATTCAAAATCAAGAAATTTGTTAAATTTTAAAAGCAATTTTGTTTGTAAAAATACATTACAATGTTCATCCTCTTACATGGGTGATATAGATTACGCACAAATAGGCAATCGGATTTTAAACTACACCAAACTTAGAGAAAATTGCAAAAAGTATAATTTTTTAAAATCATGAAATTTGTTAAATTTTAAAAGTATTTTTGTTTCTAAAAACACATTATAATGAAAATCTACGAATGTGAGTGATACGATACAGAAATTTGTTAAATTTTAAATGTAATTTTGTTTCTAAAAATACAAACCAATGTTAATGTACTCACATGAATTATACAGCTTACGAAAAAATAGGCAATCGGATTTTAAAATGCACCAAACAGAGGGAAAATTGTAAAAAGTACAATTATGCAAAATCAAGAAATTTGTTCAATTTTAAATGTAATTTGGTTTCTAAAAATACAAACCAATGTAAATGTACGCACATATGTGATACAGCTTACGAAAAATAGGAAATCGGATTTTAAACTATACCAAACTTAGAGAAAATTGTAATAAAGTACAATTTTTTAAAATCAAGAATTTGTTTGTTTCTTAAAATACATTACAATTTAAATCTACGCAAGTAAGTGATACAGCTTACGAAAAAATAGGCAATCGGATTATAAACTACACCAAAGTTAGAGAAACTTGTTAAAAGCAAATTTTTTTAAATCAGAAATTTGTTAAATGTAATTTTCTTTCTAAAAATACATTATAATGTTGATCCTCCTATATGGGTGATATAGATTACGCAAAAATAGGCAATCGGATTTTAAACTACAGCAAACTTAGAGAAAATTGTAAAAAATACAATTTTTTATAATCATGAAATTTCTTAAATTTTAAAAGTAATTTTGTTTCTAAAAACACATTGTAATATAAATCTAACAACGTGAGTGATGCAGCTTTCGAAAAAATAGTCAATCAGATTTTAAACAACACCGAACTTAGAGAAACTTTTTAAAAAGCAAATTTTTTTTAAATCAGAAATTTGTTAAGTTTTAATTGTAATTTTGTTTCTAAAAATATGTTAATCCTCTTATATGGGTGATATAAATTACGCAAAAATTGGCAATCGTATTTTAAACAACACCAAACTTAGAGAAAAATGTAAAAAAATATTTTTGTTTATAAATCAAAAAAATTGTTAAATTTTAATTGTAATTATCTTACTTAAAAATACTAAACAATTTAAACCTGAGCACGTGCTAGATACAGCTTCCAAAAAAATAGACAATCGGATTTTAAACTACACCAAACGTAGAGAAACTTGTTAAAAGCAAATTAAAAATAAATGTAATTTTGTTCTAAAAATACAAACCAATGTAAAGGTACGCACATGAATTATATAGCTTACGACAAATAGAGAATCGGATTTTAAACTATACCAAATTTAGAGAAAATTGTAAAAAGTACAATTCTTCAAAATCAAGAATTTTTTTAAATGTAATTTTGTTTCTAAAAATACAAAACAATGTAAATATACGTTTAGGAATGATACAGCTTAAGAAAAAGAAGGCAATCGGAATTTAAACTAAAATCAAAATCAAAATAAAGAAATTTTTTAAATTTTAAAAGCTAAAAAAAATATTTTTTTATAAATCATAGAAATTGTTAAATATTAATTGTAATTATGTTACTTAAAAATACTAAACAATTTAAACCTTTGAACATGATAGATACAGCTTACGAAAAAGTAGGCAATCAGGTTTTAGACTGCACCAAACAGAGTGAAAATTTAAAAAAGTACAATTATTCAAAATCAAGAAATTTGTTCAATATTAAAAGTAATTTTGTTTCTAAAAATACAAAACAATGTTAATATAAGCGTAAAAATGATACAGCTTAAGAAAAACAGGCAATCGGAATCCTTCTATATGGGTGATATAGATTACGCAAAAATAGGCAATCGGAAAAAACAGAGGGAAAATTGTAAAAAGTACAATTATGCAAAATCAAGAAATTTGTTCAATTTTAAATGTAATTTGATTTCTAAAAATACAAACCAATGTAAATGTACGCACATATGTGATACAGCTTACAAAAAAATAGGCAATCAAATTTTAAACTATACCAAACTTAGAGAAAATTGTAATAAAGTACAAATTTTTAAAATCAAGAATTTGTTTGTTTCTTAAAATACATTACAATTTAAATCTACGCAAGTAAGTGATACAGCTTACGAAAAAATAGGCAATCGGATTATAAACTACACCAAAGTTAGAGAAACTTGTTAAAAGCAAATTTTTTTAAATCAGAAATTTGTTAAATGTAATTTTCTTTCTAAAAATACATTATAATGTTGATCCTCCTATATGGGTGATATAGATTACGCAAAAATAGGCAATCGGATTTTAAACTACAGCAAACTTAGAGAAAATTGTAAAAAATACAATTTTTTATAATCATGAAATTTCTTAAATTTTAAAAGTAATTTTGTTTCTAAAACACATTGTAATATAAATCTAACAACGTGAGTGATGCAGCTTTCGAAAAAATAGTCAATCAGATTTTAAACTACACCGAACTTAGAGAAACTTTTTAAAAAGCAAATTTTTTTTTAAATCAGAAATTTGTTAAGTTTTAATTGTAATTTTGTTTCTAAAAATATGTTAATCCTCTTATATGGGTGATATAAATTACGCAAAAATTGGCAATCGTATTTTAAACAACACCAAACTTAGAGAAAAATGTAAAAAAATATTTTTGTTTATAAATCAAAAAAATTGTTAAATTTTAATTGTAATTATCTTACTTAAAAATACTAAACAATTTAAACCTGAGCACGTGCTAGATACAGCTTCCAAAAAAATAGACAATCGGATTTTAAACTACACCAAACTTAGAGAAACTTGTTAAAAGCAAATTAAAAATAAATGTAATTTTGTTCTAAAAATACAAACCAATGTAAAGGTACGCACATGAATTATATAGCTTACGACAAATAGAGAATCGGATTTTAAACTATACCAAATTTAGAGAAAATTGTAAAAAGTACAATTCTTCAAAATCAAGAATTTTTTTAAATGTAATTTTGTTTCTAAAAATACAAAACAATGTAAATATACGTTTAGGAATGATACAGCTTAAGAAAAAGAAGGCAATCGGAATTTAAACTAAAATCAAAATCAAGAAATTTTTTAAATTTTAAAAGCTATTGTAGTTTAAAATCTGATTGCCTATTTTTTTGTTCTTAGATTTAGATTTGTTTCTAAAAATACATTACGCACGAGAGTGATACAGCTTACAAAAAAGGCAATCGGATTTTAAACTACACCAAACTTAGAGAAAAATGTGAAAAAATATTTTTTTATAAATCATAGAAATTGTTAAATATTAATTGTAATTATGTTACTTAAAAATACTAAACAATTTAAACCTGAGAACGTGATAGATACAGCTTACGAAAAAGTAGGCAATCAGGTTTTAGACTGCACCAAACAGAGTGAAAATTTTAAAAAGTACAAGTATTCAAAATCAAGAAATTTGTTCAATATTAAAAGTAATTTTGTTTCTAAAAATACAAAACAATGTTAATATAAGCGTAAAAATGATACAGCTTAAGAAAAACAGGCAATCGGAATCCGTCTATATGGGTGATATAGATTACGCAAAAATAGGCAATCGGATTTGAAACGAAATAATAGAAAATCGGATTTTAAACTATACCAAACTTAGAGAAAATTGTAAAAAGTACAATTTTTCAAAATCAAGATTTTTTTTTAAATTTTTAAAGTAATTTTGTTTCTAAAAATACAAAACAATGTAAATATAATACAGCTTAAGAAAAAAGAAGGCAATCGGAATTTAAACTATACCAAACTAAGAGATAATTGTAAAAAGTACAATTTTTCAAAATTAAAAAAATTTTAAATTTTAAAAGCTATTTTGTTTCTAAAAATACATTACATCGTAAATCTACGCACGAGAGTGATACAGCTTACGAACAAAAGGCAATGGGATTTTAAACTATACAATATTTAGAGGAAATTGTAAAAAGTACAATTTTTCAAAATCAATAATTTTTAAAATTTTGAAAGTAATTTTGTTTCTAAAAATTGTTTATAATGTAAATCTACTAACGTGAGTGATACACCTTACGAAAAAATAGACAATTGGATTTTAAACTACACCAAACTTGGAGAAAAATGTAAAAAAATATTTTTTTTATAAATCAAAAAATTTGTTAAATTTTAATTGTAATTATGTCACTTAAAAATACTAAACTTGAGCAAGTGATAGATACAGCTTACGAAAAGATAGGCAATCGGATTTTAAACTGCACCAAACAGAGGGAAAATTGTAAAAAGTTCAATTATTCAAAATAAAGAAATTTGTAAAATTTTAAAAGCAATTTTGGTTCTAAAAATACATTACAATTTAAATCTACGCACGTAAGTGATACATCTTACGAAAAAATAGGCAATCGGATTATAAACTACACCAAACTTAGAGAAAATTGTACGAAAGTAAAATTATTAAAATTAAAGATTGTTAAATTTTAAATGTAATTTTGTTTGTAAAAATATATTACAATGTTGATCCTTCTATATGGGTGATGTGGATTACGCAAAAAAAGGCAATCGGATTTTAAACTACACCAAACTTAGAGAAAATTTTAAAAAATACAATTTTTTAAAATCATGAAATTTGTTAAATTTTAAAAGTGTTTTTGTTTCTAAAAATACATTACAATTTAAATCTACGCAAGTAGGTGATACAGCTCACGAAAAAATAGGCAATCGGATTTTAAACTATACCAAACTTAGAGAAAATTGTAAAAAAGTACAATTTTTTAAAATCAAAAAGAAATGTTGAATTTTAAACTTACATTTTTTAAAATCATGAAATTTGTTAAAATTTACTCGTAATCTTGTTTTTAAAAATACATTACAATGTAAATGTATGCACATGAACGATATAGCTTACGAAAAAATAGACAATCGGATTTTAAGTGGTACCAAACTTAGAGAAAAATGTAAAAAGTACAATTTTTTTCAAAAACAGAAATTTATTAAAGTTTAAAAGTAATTTTGTTTCCAAAAATACATTACAATTTAAATCTACGCACGTAAGTTATAAAGCTTACGAAAAAATAGGCATCGGGTTATAAACTACACCAAACTTAGAGAAAATTGTAAGAAAGTAAAATAATTAAAATTAAAGATTGTTTCTAAAAATACATTACAATGTTAACCCTCCTATATGGGTGATATATATTACGTAAAAATAGATTTTTAAACTACACCAAACTTAGAGAAAAATGTAAAAAGATATTTTTTTTAATCAAACAATTTTTTAAATTTTAATTGTAATTATGTTACTTAACAATACTAAACAATTTAAACCTGAGCACGTGATAGATACAGCTTACGAAAAAATATGCAATCGGATTTTAAACTACACCAGAGGGAAATTTGTTAAATTTTAAATGTAATTTTGTTTCTAAAAATACAAAACAATGTAAATATACGCATAAGACACATCTTCAGAAAAAATAGGCAATCGGAATTTAAATTATACCAAACTTAGAGAAAATCGTAAAAAGTACAATTATTCAAAATCAAGAAATTTTTAAATTTTAAATGTAATTTTGTTTCTAAAACAACAAAAAAATGTAATTGTACGCATAAGATTGATGTAACTAAGGAAAAAATAGGAAATCGGATTTTAAGTTACACCAAACTTAGAAAAAAATGTAAAAAGTACAATTTTTCAAAATAAAGAAATTTGTTCAATTTTAAAAGTAATTTTGTTTCTAAAAATACATTACAATCTGAATCTATGCGCATGGGTAATACAGCTTACGAAAAAATAGGCAATCGTATTTTAAACTACACCAGACTTAGAGAAAATTGTGAAAAGTACATTTTTTTAAATCATGAAATTTTTTAAATTTTAAATGTAATTTTGTTTCTAAAAATACAAACCAATGTAAAGGTACGCACATGAATGATACAATTTACGAAAAAATAGGAAATCGGATTTTAAACTAAACCAAACTTAGAGAAAATTGTAAAAAGTACAATTTTTTTAAATCATGAAATTTGTTAAATTTTAAATGTAATTTTGTTTCTAAAAATACAAAACAATGTGAACATACGCATAAGAATGATACAGCTTAAGAAAAATATAGGCAATCGGATTTTAAATTATACCAAACTTAGAGGAAATTGTAAAAAGTACAATTTTTCAATATCAAGAATTTTTTTAAATTTTGAAAGTAATTTTGTTTCTAAAAATACATTACATCGTAGATCTTCGCACGGGAGTGATACAGCTTAATAGACAACCGAATTTTAAACTACACCAAACTTAGAGAAAATTGTAAAAAGTACAACTTTTTAAAATCATGAAATTTGTTAAATTTTAAAAGTAATTTTGTTTCTAAAAATACAAAACAATGTAAGCATACGCATAAGAATGATACAGCTTAAGTAAAAATAGGCAATCGGATTTTAAACTATACCAAACTTAAAGGAAATTGTAAAATATACAATTTTTCAATATCAAGAAATTTTTTAATTTTGAAAGTAATTTTGTTTCTAAAAATAGTTTATAATGTAAATCTATGAACGTGAGTGATACAGCTTACGAAAAAATATACACTCGGATTTTAAACTGCACCAAACTTAGAGAAACTTGTTAAAAAGCTTTTTTTTAAATCAAGAAATTTGTTAAATTTTAAATGTAATTTTGTTTCTAAAAGTACAATGTACACATAAGAATGATACAGCTTACGAAAAAATAGGCAATCGGAACATAACTTAAAGAAAATTGAAAGAAAGTACAATTTTTAAAATTAAATATTGTTAAATTTTAAATGTAATTTTGCTTCTAAAAATACATTACAATGTCAATCCTCGCATATAGGTGATACAGCTTACGAAAAAAAATAGGAAATCGGTTTTTAAACTACACCAAACTTAAAATTTTTTAAATTTTGAAAGTAATTTTGTTCTAAAAATAGTTTATAATATAAATCTATTAACGTGAGTGATACAATCGGATTTTAAACTATACCAAACTTAGAGAATATTGTAAAAACTACAATTTTTTAAAATCCTGAAATTTGTTAAATTTTATATGTAATTTTGTTTCTAACGATACAAAACATAGTAAATATACGAACAAGAATGATATATATGAATCATTATACGAAAAAATAGACAATCCGAATTTAAACTATACCAAACTTAGGGAAAATTTTAAAAAGTGCAATTTTTCAAAATCAAGAAATTTGTTAAATTTTAAATGTAATTTTGTTTCTAAAAATACAAAACAATGTAAATGTACAATGTACGCATAAGACACATCTTCAGAAAAAATAGGCAATCGGATTTTAAACTACACAAAACTTAGAGAAACTTGTTAAAAAGCAAAATTTTTTTATATAAAGAAATTTTTTAAATTTTAAATGTAATTTTGTTTCTAAAAATACATT
The DNA here is from genome assembly GCA_004302925.2 of Cochliomyia hominivorax. Taxonomy (NCBI): domain Eukaryota; kingdom Metazoa; phylum Arthropoda; class Insecta; order Diptera; family Calliphoridae; genus Cochliomyia; species Cochliomyia hominivorax. The sequence continues at coordinate 55,312 of PYHX02000511.1, forward strand.
ATAATGTAAATCTACGAACGTTGGTGATAAGCTTATGAAAAAATAGGCAATCGGGTTTTAAATTACACGAAACCTAGAGAAACTTGTTAAAAAGCAAATTTTTTAAATCAGAAATTTGTTAAATTTTAAATGTAATTTTGTTTCTAAAAATACAAACCTATGTAAATGTACGCACATGAATGATACAGTTTACGGCAAAATAGGAAATCGGATTTTAAACTATACCAAACTTAGAGAAAATTGTAAATGTACAATTTTTCCAAATTAAAGAATTTGTTAAATTTAAATCTACGCAAAAAAATACATTTTTTTGTTAAATAGTAAATTTTTTTAAATCAGAAATTTGTTAAATTTAAATGTAATTTTGTTTCTAAAATACACACAATGTTAATCCTCGCATATAGGTGATA
>PYHX02000514.1:0-11821 GCA_004302925.2 Cochliomyia hominivorax
CTTAAATCCTCATTTTGAAATCACTTATTTTTCATACCAAAAATCGATATTTTTATAAAAAATTCAAAAAATCTTAAATCCTTAATAACTCGCTCAAAATGCGTTTAAATCAAAAAAGGAGCTCAAAATGAAATCATTTATTTTTCATACCAAAAATCGATATTTTTATAAAAAATTCAAAAAATCTTAAATCCGTAATAACTCGCTTAATATGCGTTTAAATCAAAAAAGGAGCTAAAAATGAAATCATTTATTTTTCGTACCAAAAATCTATATTTTTATAAAAAATTCAAAAAATCTTAAAACCTTAAAAACTCGCCCAAAATGCGTTTAAATCAAAAAAGGAGCTCAAAATGAAATCATTTATTTTTCATACCAAAAATCGATATTTTTATAAAAAATTCAAAAAATCTTAAAACCTTAATAACTCGCTTAATATGCGTTTAAATCAAAAAAGGAGCTCAAAATGAAATCATTTATTTTTCATACCAAAAATCGATGTTTTTATAAAAAATTCAAAAAAACTTAAATCCTTAATAAATCGCTTAATATGCGTTTAAATGAAAAAAGGAGCTCAAAATGAAATCACTTATTTCTCATACCAAAAATCGATATTTTTACAAAAAATTAAAAAATCTTAAATCCTTAATAACTCGCTTAATATGCGTTTAAATCAAAAAAGGAGCTCAAAATGAAATCATTTATTTTTCATACAAAAAATCAATATTTTTATAAAAAATTCAAAAAATCTTAAAACCTTAATAACTCGCTTAATATGCGTTTAAATGAAAAAAGGAGCTTAAAATGAAATCATTTATTTTTCATACCAAAAATCGATATTTTTATAAAAAATTCAAAAAATCTTAAAACCTTAATAACTCGCTTAATATGCGTTTAAATCAAAAAAGGAGCTCAAAATGAAATCATTTATTTTTCATACCAAAAATCGATATTTTTACAAAAAATTAAAAAAATCTTAAAACCTTAATAACTCGCTTAATATGCGTTTAAATCAAAAAAGGAACTCAAAGTGAAATCATTTATTTTTCATACCAAAAATCGATATTTTTATAAAAAATTCAAAAAATCTTAAAACCTTAATAACTCGCTTAATATGCGTTTAAATCAAAAAAGGAACTCAAAGTGAAATCATTTATTTTTCATACCAAAAATCGATGTTTTTATAAAAAATTCAAAAAAACTTAAATCCTTAATAACTCGCTTAATATGCGTTTAAATGAAAAAAGGAGCTTAAAATGAAATCATTTATTTTTCATACCAAAAATCAATATTTTTATAAAAAATTCAAAAAATCTTAAAACCTTAATAACTCGCTTAATATGCGTTTAAATCAAAAAAGGAACTCAAAGTGAAATCATTTATTTTTCATACCAAAAATCGATATTTTTATAAAAAATTCAAAAAATCTTAAAACCTTAATAACTCGCTTAATATGCGTTTAAATCAAAAAAGGAGCTCAAAATGAAATCATTTATTTTTCATACCAAAAATCGATATTTTTACAAAAAATTCAAAAAATCTTAAAACCTTAATAACTCGCTTAATATGCGTTTAAATCAAAAAAGGAGCTCAAAATGAAATCATTTATTTTTCATACCAAAAATCAATATTTTTATAAAAAATTCAAAAAATCTTAAAACCTTAATAACTCGCTTAATATGCGTTTAAATGAAAAAAGGAGCTTAAAATGAAATCATTTATTTTTCATACCAAAAATCGATATTTTTATAAAAAATTCAAAAAATCTTAAATCCTTAATAACTCGCTTAATATGCGTTTAAATCAAAAAAGGAGCTCAAAGTGAAATCATTTATTTTTCATACCAAAAATCGATATTTTTATAAAAAATTCAAAAAAACTTAAATCCTTAATAACTCGCTTAATATGCGTTTAAATCAAAAAAGGAACTCAAAATGAAATCATTTATTTTTCATACCAAAAATCGATATTTTTATAAAAAATTCAAAAAATCTTAAATCCTTAATAACTCGCTTAATATGCGTTTAAATCAAAAAAGGAGCTCAAAATGAAATCATTTATTTTTCATACCAAAAATCGATATTTTTATAAAAAATTCAAAAAACTTAAATCCTTAATAACTCGCTTAATATGCGTTTAAATCAAAAAAGGAGCTCAAATGAAATCATTTATTTTTCATACCAAAAATCGATATTTTTATAAAAAATTCAAAAAAACTTAAATCCTTAATAACTCGCTTAATATGCGTTTAAATCAAAAAAGGAGCTCAAAATGAAATCATTTATTTTTCATACCAAAAATCGATATTTTTATAAAAAATTCAAAAAATCTTAAATCCTTAATAACTCGCTTAATATGCGTTTAAATCAAAAAAGGAGCTCAAAATGAAATCATTTATTTTTCATACCAAAAATCGATATTTTTATAAAAAATTCAAAAAACTTAAATCCTTAATAACTCGCTTAATATGCGTTTAAATCAAAAAAGGAGCTCAAAATGAAATCATTTATTTTTCATACCAAAAATCGATATTTTTATAAAAAATTCAAAAAATCTTAAAACCTTAATAACTCGCTTAATATGCGTTTAAATCAAAAAAGGAGCTCAAAATGAAATCATTTATTTTTCATACCAAAAATCGATATTTTTATAAAAAATTCAAAAAAACTTAAATCCTAATAACTCGCTTAATATGCGTTTAAATCAAAAAAGGAGCTCAAAATGAAATCATTTATTTTTCATACCAAAAATCGATATTTTTATAAAAAATTCAAAAAACTTAAATCCTAATAACTCGCTTAATATGCGTTTAAATCAAAAAAGGAGCTCAAAATGAAATCATTTATTTTTCATACCAAAAATCGATATTTTTATAAAAAATTCAAAAAACTTAAATCCTTAATAACTCGCTTAATATGCGTTTAAATCAAAAAAGGAGCTCAAAATGAAATCATTTATTTTTCATACCAAAAATCGATATTTTTATAAAAATTCAAAAAAACTTAAATCCTTAATAACTCGCTTAATATGCGTTTAAATCAAAAAAGGAGCTCAAAATGAAATCACTTATTTTTCATACCAAAAATCGATATTTTTATAAAAAATTCAAAAAATCTTAAATCCTTAATAACTCGCTTAATATGCGTTTAAATCAAAAAAGGAGCTCAAAATGAAATCATTTATTTTTCATACCAAAAATCGATATTTTTATAAAAAATTCAAAAAAACTTAAATCCTTAATAACTCGCTTAATATGCGTTTAAATCAAAAAAGGAGCTCAAAATGAAATCATTTATTTTTCATACCAAAAATCGATATTTTTATAAAAAATTCAAAAAATCTTAAATCCTTAATAACTCGCTTAATATGCGTTTAAATCAAAAAAGGAGCTCAAAATGAAATCATTTATTTTTCATACCAAAAATCGATATTTTTATAAAAAATTCAAAAAATCTTAAATCCTTAATAACTCGCTTAATATGCGTTTAAATCAAAAAAGGAGCTCAAAATGAAATCATTTATTTTTCATACCAAAAATCGATATTTTTATAAAAAATTCAAAAAATCTTAAAACCTTAATAACTCGCTTAATATGCGTTTAAATCAAAAAAGGAGCTCAAAATGAAATCATTTATTTTTCATACCAAAAATCGATATTTTTATAAAAATTCAAAAATCTTAAATCCTTAATAACTCGCTTAATATGCGTTTAAATCAAAAAAGGAGCTCAAAATGAAATCATTTATTTTTCATACCAAAAATCGATATTTTTATAAAAAATTCAAAAAATCTTAAATCCTTAATAACTCGCTTAATATGCGTTTAAATCAAAAAAGGAGCTCAAAATGAAATCACTTATTTTTCATACCAAAAATCGATATTTTTATAAAAAATTCAAAAAACTTAAATCCTTAATAACTCGCTTAATATGCGTTTAAATCAAAAAAGGAGCTCAAAATGAAATCATTTATTTCTCATACCAAAAATCGATATTTTTATAAAAAATTCAAAAAATCTTAAAACCTTAATAACTCGCTTAATATGCGTTTAAATCAAAAAAGGAGCTCATTTGAAATCACTTATTTCTCATACCAAAAATCGATATTTTTACAAAAAATTAAAAAATCTTAAATCCTTAATAACTCGCTCAAAATGCGTTTAAATCAAAAAAGGAGCTCAATTTGAAATCACTTATTTTTCATACCAAAAATCGATATTTTTTAAAAAACTCAAAAAATCTTAAAACCTTAATAACTCGCCTAATATGCGTTTAAATCAAAAAAGGAGCTCAAAATGAAATCATTTATTTTTCATACCAAAAATCAATATTTTTATAAAAAATTCCAAAAAACTTAAATCCTAATAACTCGCTTAATATGCGTTTAAATCAAAAAAGGAGCTCAAAATGAAATCATTTATTTTTCATACCAAAAATCAATATTTTTATAAAAAATTCCAAAAAACTTAAATCCTTAATAACTCGCTTAATATGCGTTTAAATCAAAAAAGGAGCTCAAAATGAAATCATTTATTTTTCATACCAAAAATCGATATTTTTATAAAAAATTCAAAAAAACTTAAATCCTTAATAACTCGCTTAATATGCGTTTAAATCAAAAAAGGAGCTCAAAATGAAATCACTTATTTTTCATACCAAAAATCGATATTTTTATAAAAAATTCAAAAAACTTAAATCCTTAATAACTCGCTTAATATGCGTTTAAATCAAAAAAGGAGCTCAAAATGAAATCATTTATTTTTCATACCAAAAATCGATATTTTTATAAAAAATTCAAAAAATCTTAAATCCTTAATAACTCGCTTAATATGCGTTTAAATCAAAAAAGGAGCTCAAAATGAAATCATTTATTTTTCATACCAAAAATCGATATTTTTATAAAAAATTCAAAAAATCTTAAATCCTTAATAACTCGCTTAATATGCGTTTAAATCAAAAAAGGAGCTCAAAATGAAATCACTTATTTTTCATACCAAAAATCGATGTTTTTATAAAAAAATTCAAAAAATCTTAAATCCTTAATAACTCGCTTAATATGCGTTTAAATCAAAAAAGGAGCTCAAAATGAAATCATTTATTTTTCATACCAAAAATCGATATTTTTATAAAAAAATCTTAAATCCTTAATAACTCGCTCAAAATGCGTTTAAATCAAAAAAGGAGCTCATTTTGAAATCACTTATTTTTCATACCAAAAATCGATATTTTTTTAAAAAACTCAAAAAATCTTAAAACCTTAATAACTCGCTTAATATGCGTTTAAATCAAAAAGGGAGCTCAAAATGAAATCATTTATTTTTCATACGAAAAATCGATATTTTTATAAAAAATTCAAAAAATCTTAAATCCTTAATAACTCGCTTAATATGCGTTTAAATCAAAAAAGGAACTCAAAATGAAATCATTTATTTTTCATACCAAAAATCTATATTTTTATAAAAAATTCAAAAAAACTTAAATCCTAAATAACTCGCTTAATATGCGTTTAAATCAAAAAAGGAGCTCAAAATGAAATCATTTATTTTTCATACCAAAAATCGATATTTTTATAAAAAATTCAAAAAAACTTAAATCCTTAATAACTCGCTTAATATGCGTTTAAATCAAAAAAGGAGCTCAAAATGAAATCACTTATTTTTCATACCAAAAATCGATATTTTTATAAAAAATTCAAAAAATCTTAAATCCTTAATAACTCGCTTAATATGCGTTTAAATCAAAAAAGGAGCTCAAATGAAATCATTTATTTTTCATACCAAAAATCGATATTTTTATAAAAAATTCAAAAAATCTTAAAACCTTAATAACTCGCTTAATATGCGTTTAAATCAAAAAAGGAGCTCAAAATGAAATCATTTATTTTTCATACCAAAAATCGATATTTTTATAAAAAATTCAAAAAAACTTAAATCCTTAATAACTCGCTTAATATGCGTTTAAATCAAAAAAGGAGCTCAAAATGAAATCATTTATTTTTCATACCAAAAATCGATATTTTTATAAAAAATTCAAAAAAACTTAAATCCTTAATAACTCGCTTAATATGCGTTTAAATCAAAAAAGGAGCTCAAATTGAAATCACTTATTTTTCATACCAAAAATCGATATTTTTATAAAAAATTCAAAAAATCTTAAATCCTTAATAACTCGCTTAATATGCGTTTAAATCAAAAAAGGAGCTCAAAATGAAATCACTTATTTTTCATACCAAAAATCGATATTTTTATAAAAAAATTCAAAAAATCTTAAATCCTTAATAACTCGCTTAATATGCGTTTAAATCAAAAAAGGAGCTCAAATTGAAATCACTTATTTTTCATACCAAAAATCGATATTTTTATAAAAAATTCAAAAAATCTTAAATCCTTAATAACTCGCTTAATATGCGTTTAAATCAAAAAAGGAGCTCAAAATGAAATCACTTATTTTTCATACCAAAAATCGATATTTTTATAAAAAAATTCAAAAAAACTTAAATCCTTAATAACTCGCTTAATATGCGTTTAAATCAAAAAAGGAGCTCAAAATGAAATCATTTATTTTTCATACCAAAAATCGATATTTTTATAAAAAATTCAAAAAATCTTAAATCCTTAATAACTCGCTTAATATGCGTTTAAATCAAAAAAGGAGCTCAAAATGAAATCATTTATTTTTCATACCAAAAATCGATATTTTTATAAAAAATTCAAAAAATCTTAAATCCTTAATAACTCGCTTAATATGCGTTTAAATCAAAAAAGGAGCTCAAAATGAAATCACTTATTTTTCATACCAAAAATCGATATTTTTATAAAAAATTCAAAAAATCTTAAACCTTAATAACTCGCTTAATATGCGTTTAAATCAAAAAAGGAGCTCAAAATGAAATCATTTATTTTTCATACCAAAAATCGATATTTTTATAAAAAATTCAAAAAAACTTAAATCCTTAATAACTCGCTTAATATGCGTTTAAATCAAAAAAGGAGCTCAAAATGAAATCATTTATTTTTCATACCAAAAATCGATATTTTTATAAAAAATTCAAAAAATCTTAAATCCTTAATAACTCGCTTAATATGCGTTTAAATCAAAAAAGGAGCTCAAAATGAAATCATTTATTTTTCATACCAAAAATCGATATTTTTATAAAAAATTCAAAAAATCTTAAATCCTTAATAACTCGCTTAATATGCGTTTAAATCAAAAAAGGAGCTCAAAATGAAATCATTTATTTTTCATACCAAAAATCGATATTTTTATAAAAATCAAAAATCTTAAATCCTTAATAACTCGCTTAATATGCGTTTAAATCAAAAAAGGAGCTCAAAATGAAATCATTTATTTTTCATACCAAAAATCGATATTTTTATAAAAATTAAAAATCTTAAATCCTTAATAACTCGCTTAATATGCGTTTAAATCAAAAAAGGAGCTCAAAATGAAATCATTTATTTTTCATACCAAAAATCGATATTTTTATAAAAAATTCAAAAAATCTTAAATCCTTAATAACTCGCTTAATATGCGTTTAAATCAAAAAAGGAGCTCAAAATGAAATCATTTATTTTTCATACCAAAAATCGATATTTTTATAAAAAATTCAAAAAATCTTAAATCCTTAATAACTCGCTTAATATGCGTTTAAATCAAAAAAGGAGCTCAAAATGAAATCATTTATTTTTCATACCAAAAATCGATATTTTTATAAAAAATTCAAAAAATCTTAAATCCTTAATAACTCGCTTAATATGCGTTTAAATCAAAAAAGGAGCTCAAAATGAAATCACTTATTTTTCATACCAAAAATCGATATTTTTATGAAAAAATTCAAAAAACTTAAATCCTTAATAACTCGCTCAAAATGCGTTTAAATCAAAAAAGGAGCTCAAAATGAAATCACTTATTTTTCATACCAAAAATCGATATTTTTATAAAAAATTCAAAAAAACTTAAATCCTTAATAACTCGCTCAAAATGCGTTTAAATCAAAAAAGGAGCTCAAAATGAAATCACTTATTTTTCATACCAAAAATCGATATTTTTATGAAAAATTCAAAAAAACTTAAATCATTAATAACTCGCTCAAAATGCGTTTAAAACAAAAAAGGAGCTTAAAATGAAATCACTTATTTTTCATACCAAAATCGATATTTTTATGAAAAATTCAAAAAAACTTAAATCATTAATAACTCGCTTAATATGCGTTTAAATCAAAAAAGGAGCTCAAAATGAAATCATTTATTTTTAAAACCAAAAATCGATATTTTTATAAAAATTTAAAAATCTTAAATCCTTAATAACTCGCTTAATATGCGTTTAAATCAAAATCACTTATTTTTCATATCAAAAATCGATATTTTTATCAAAAATTCAAAAAATCTTAAATCCTTAATAACTCGCTCAAAATGCGTTTAAATCAAAAAAGGAGCTCAAAATGAAATCACTTATTTTTCATACCAAAAATCGATATTTTTATAAAAAATTTAAAAAATCTTAAATCCTTAATAACTCGCTTAATATGCGTTTAAATCAAAAAAGGAGCTCAAAATGAAATCATTTATTTTTCATACCAAAAATCGATATTTTTATAAAAAATTCAAAAAATCTTAAATCCTTAATAACTCGCTTAATATGCGTTTAAATCAAAAAAGGAGCTCAAAATGAAATCACTTATTTTTCATACCAAAAATCGATATTTTTATAAAAAATTCAAAAAATCTTAAATCCTTAATAACTCGCTTAATATGCGTTTAAATCAAAAAAGGAGCTCAAAATGAAATCATTTATTTTTCATACCAAAAATCGATATTTTTATAAAAAATTCAAAAAATCTTAAATCCTTAATAACTCGCTTAATATGCGTTTAAATCAAAAAAGGAGCTCAAAATGAAATCATTTATTTTTCATACCAAAAATCGATATTTTTATAAAAAATTCAAAAAATCTTAAATCCTTAATAACTCGCTTAAAATGCGTTTAAATCAAAAAAGGAGCTCAAAATGAAATCACTTATTTTTCATACCAAAAATCGATATTTTTATAAAAAATTCAAAAAATCTTAAATCCTTAATAACTCGCTTAATATGCGTTTAAATCAAAAAAGGAGCTCAAAATGAAATCACTTATTTTTCATACCAAAAATCGATATTTTTATAAAAAATTCAAAAAATCTTAAATCCTTAATAACTCGCTTAATATGCGTTTAAATCAAAAAAGGAGCTCAAAATGAAATCATTTATTTTTCATACCAAAAATCGATATTTTTATAAAAATTCAAAAAATCTTAAATCCTTAATAACTCGCTTAATATGCGTTTAAATCAAAAAAGGAGCTCAAAATGAAATCATTTATTTTTCATACCAAAAATCGATATTTTTATAAAAAATTCAAAAAATCTTAAATCCTTAATAACTCGCTTAATATGCGTTTAAATCAAAAAAGGAGCTCAAAATGAAATCATTTATTTTTCATACCAAAAATCGATATTTTTATAAAAAATTCAAAAAATCTTAAATCCTTAATAACTCGCTTAATATGCGTTTAAATCAAAAAAGGAGCTCAAAATGAAATCATTTATTTTTCATACCAAAAATCGATATTTTTATAAAAAAATTCAAAAAATCTTAAATCCTTAATAACTCGCTTAATATGCGTTTAAATCAAAAAAGGAGCTCAAAATGAAATCATTTATTTTTCATACCAAAAATCGATATTTTTATAAAAATCAAAAATCTTAAATCCTTAATAACTCGCTCAAATGCGTTTAAATCAAAAAAGGAGCTCAAATTGAAATCACTTATTTTTCATACCAAAAATCGATATTTTTTATAAAAATTCAAAAAATCTTAAAACCTTAATAACTCGCTTAATATGCGTTTAAATCAAAAAGGAGCTCAAAATGAAATCACTTATTTTTCATACCAAAAATCGATATTTTTATGAAAAATTCAAAAAACTTAAATCATTAATAACTCGCTCAAAATGCGTTTAAAACAAAAAAGGAGCTCAAAATGAAATCACTTATTTTTCATACCAAAAATCGATATTTTTATAAAAAATTCAAAAAATCTTAAATCCTTAATAACTCGCTTAATATGCGTTTAAATCAAAAAAGGAGCTCAAAATGAAATCATTTATTTTTCATACCAAAAATCGATATTTTTATAAAAAATTCAAAAAATCTTAAATCCTTAATAACTCGCTTAATATGCGTTTAAATCAAAAAAGGAGCTCAAAATGAAATCACTTATTTTTCATACCAAAAATCGATATTTTTATAAAAAATTCAAAAAATCTTAAATCCTTAATAACTCGCTCAAAATGCGTTTAAATCAAAAAAGGAGCTCAAAATGAAATCACTTATTTTTCATACCAAAAATCGATATTTTTATAAAAAATTCAAAAAATCTTAAATCCTTAATAACTCGCTTAATATGCGTTTAAATCAAAAAAGGAGCTCAAAATGAAATCATTTATTTTTCATACCAAAAATCGATATTTTTATAAAAAATTCAAAAAATCTTAAATCCTTAATAACTCGCTTAATATGCGTTTAAATCAAAAAAGGAGCTCAAAATGAAATCACTTATTTTTCATACAAAAATCGATATTTTTATCAAAAAATTCAAAAAATCTTAAATCCTTAATAACTCGCTTAATATGCGTTTAAATCAAAAAAGGAGCTCAAAATGAAATCATTTATTTTTCATACCAAAAATCGATATTTTTATAAAAAATTCAAAAAATCTTAAATCCTTAATAACTCGCTTAATATGCGTTTAAATCAAAAAAGGAGCTCAAAATGAAATCACTTATTTTTCATACCAAAAATCGATATTTTTATAAAAATTCAAAAAATCTTAAATCCTTAATAACTCGCTCAAAATGCGTTTAAATCAAAAAAGGAGCTCAAAATGAAATCATTTATTTTTCATACCAAAAATCGATATTTTTATAAAAAATTCAAAAAATCTTAAATCCTTAATAACTCGCTCAAATGCGTTTAAATCAAAAAAGGAGCTCAAATGAAATCACTTATTTTCATACCAAAAATCGATATTTTTATAAAAAATTCAAAAAATCTTAAATCCTTAATAACTCGCTTAATATGCGTTTAAATCAAAAAAGGAGCTCAAAATGAAATCACTTATTTTTCATACCAAAAATCGATATTTTTATAAAAAATTCAAAAAATCTTAAAACCTTAATAACTCGCTTAATATGCGTTTAAATCAAAAAAGGAGCTCAAAATGAAATCATTTATTTTTCATACCAAAAATCGATATTTTTATAAAAAATTCAAAAATCTTAAACCTTAATAACTCGCTTAATATGCGTTTAAATCAAAAAAGGAGCTCAAAATGAAATCACTTATTTTCATACCAAAAATCGATATTTTTATAAAAAATTCAAAAATCTTAAATCCTTAATAACTCGCTAATATGCGTTTAAATCAAAAAAGGAGCTCAAAATGAAATCATTTATTTTTCATACAAAAATCGATATTTTATAAAAAATTCAAAAAATCTTAATCCTTAATAACTCGCTTAATATGCGTTTAAATCAAAAAAGGAGCTCAAATTGAAATCATTTATTTTTTCATAAAACCAAAAATCGGTATGTTTTTTATAAAAAATTCCAAAAAATCTTAAATCCTTAATAACTGCTTAATATGCGTTTAAATCAAAAAAGGAGCTCAAAATGAAATCATTTATTTTTCATACCAAAAATCGATATTTTTATAAAAAAAAAAATCTTAATCCTTAATAACTCGCTTAATAAATGCGTTTAAATCAAAAAAAGGAGCTCAAAATGAAA
>PYHX02000516.1:0-59245 GCA_004302925.2 Cochliomyia hominivorax
ATTACAACTAATGTCATATTTATTGTTACAGAGAATTAAACGTAATATAATATTGTACATCTAGAATTATAACTCATTCATCCAGGTGTTCTTTGTTATGGTTTAGGCAAAGACTTCACCTAATAATAACACAACAATTTTAATATTTTTTTATAGCCATCGGAATCAGGTGAAATTATTTAACATCGAAAAATCAATTATTCTTTAAGATGCCAATAAATGATCTGAATATAAAATTAAATATCCTAATAAAATTACATTGGCATCGATTTTTACTATTTTAAAAAACACTGAAAATAATGGTATTGCTCTTTTTAATGTCAAATATACGGTATTTTGTGAAATATTGTGTAAAAGAATATAATGAAATTTCACGTTTATAAAAATCGCTTTTTTCTTTAATTAAAACAAAAAAACTGACAGCTGTACTGCTCTGGCTGTTTGCTTTTTTGCAAAATATCGACGGATATTATCTTATCCTCTATATAAAGTAAATATATCCAATAACTAGAAGAAATAAACATAATTTTATATAATGATTGAAAATTTATAGGTAAGAGTAGGTATATTTAAGCTTCGACTGTATTATATTATAAATATACATATTGACACACAGCTTTATGGTCATGAATTTCTTATCAACAATTAATTAACATGAATATTCCAATATTCTTCAAATTAATTTGAAATTGAACACAGATGTTTATGGTTAACATATTATAAAAAAAAATAAATACATATGCAGACCAGCTCTCTCACTCATACTTTAAAACTCATACACATACTCAAATATTCATATAAATACACTATTACATTTCTAATGTTTATAACCTACACCTACACCTACACCATATCAGTTTGTGCAAAGTTGTAACGCAGAAAAAATTGTGCAATCACCACTTTTAAAGTATCACTTTCTGGGCCGCTTTAACCATGTCCATCTCGCCGGCCAGCTGTCTGGCTGTCTATGTAAAATCTTGGTGGAACCAAGTGCTGGCCGCAGTTACAGAGATATCTTAATGAAATTTGGCATATGTTATTATTTAGGCTTAAGAACGATGCCTATTTAAATTGATGATAATGTTCCTCTCGGAAGAGAATTTAATGCCACAAAAGACCTAAATATAAAGCTATTTAAATATAAGCGATTTAGATTAAGTTAGTTTTATTAGTGAGTTTTTCTGATATTCTGAAACGATTTACCTTATTATTACGGAAATTATATTTCATTTGTCCCATATCACTTTAAGGGACATAAATCTCACATACACGCTGGTATTGTAATATAACAGGTCTAATTAAGACAAATATAAGCAAAAATCAATTTTCCGAAGGTCGATCCATAATATAATCAGTTAGTAGTATACTGCAATCTTAAGTATAAATTAAAAATGCCTTTCTACTTGGGAGGTACATTAAATTTTGGCAGTTACCACTTATAGCCAATAATATGGTGAAGGGTATTAAATAGTCGTGCTTGACCGATTTTGTTATACATACACTGGTATATTAATATTAACTGTGTTGTAGAATTATATGACAATATGTATACTTATATGTCCGTCTGAATCTGTCTGTCTCTCTATTCTATATATCAATATGTGTAAAATAATTAATATATGTATATGTCTGTAATTATAAAGGTATTTCTATATATTTGGTTTATATACATATGTAAAGTATATGATTGAATAGAAATATAACTAATCTGTATTATATTCACACAATTTTGGTTATGTGTTTATGTTGTAGTCTCATTAATTGATGTATATATACATATGAAAAGTTGCTAAAACTACATGTATTTACTATGAATCATTACAAAGACAGGCACATATATACTAACTTAAATAGTAATAACACATATACATTTACATTATTTTCACACCTACACGTACAATTTGTAGACAGAGAAAATTCTGTTTTCAACCAAAATATATTTCATTTTAAAATGACACAATAATAAGCATAATGACTAAGTAGTCTAAATGTAGGTATCTGTGTTTTATTGATGGATATATGTGTGTTTGTAGGTGTAAATGACATATACAAGTAAACTTAGCCATACGAATTTATATGCATGTAAGTACTCGTTTTATTATTACTTTATTCACTTTGTCTCTGTATTCAGGTTAATAACACATGAGGGTCAAATATAAAATGATGATATGTTTATTTAATGGAGAGAAATTAAATTTAGCATAATAACGGTTATTACAAGAACAAACATATTTTAATATTAGGCATGAAAATTTTTGTCTTTATACTTGTCTCATATTGAGACCTTTCAAAATTCTAATACTCACTGGTAATGGATGAAGTAGAAGAAATCTTAGCATGGATCATAACAGCAAGATTTACACAGATGTTATTAAAATGATCCGAAGTATGGAAGTGGCGAATTTTCGATAGATCTATAATGAAATATTTTTCGTAAACACTTGTTTTTTATCAAAAATAAAATGGCGCCTCTGTCGCTTAAGTGTTATTTTGTATTTTGACAGAAGTTTCAGGCAAATATTATTTTGGATTGTTTTGCGTTAATTTAGTACATAGAAGAAAAGTAATATCTTTAACTTATATAACTTTATACAAGCTAAAATTACCTTTTTTAATTCAAATTTCAGGAAATTTTATGCTCTGCGTGAATAAAAGATGAATAAAGAATTGAACTGGTACAAAAACAAGTTAAGTAAACTGTTATACACAATTATTTTATTAAGTCAAATCAATTTTTTCCATCCGTCTAGTAGAAAAGTAATATCTTGAACTCTATATGAGTCTATATAGCATATCTATGTAGATCTTGACACTAAAGTATAATTCCAATAAGGCAGATATATTAAAAATTTTGCATGGATTTCCATTTTGAACCCAGAATATTATAAAGAAATTTTGATACCCAATATCTTAACAGTTTTAAGTGCTTAAATTTTATTAAAAGATTCCTACTTTTCCGTCATAGCACTGGAATATTGATGCAAGAATTTCAACGGCAAGGTTTTTTCTGAACATGAGCTCTTGTTTGGTCTTAGAAAATCCTTGGAACTTTTCAAAATACAGGATAACTGTGGAAAAAATAATAAATATAATAATAAAATAATGCTTAATGTTCGACAATTCTTTAAAAGATCAGTAGGAAGAGACTGGTTTGGAAGCTATCTGAAATAAAAATCGTTCTTAGTATAAAATAATAATATGTATCCAATTTTATCAATATCTTTAGAATTACGATTTATAAGGTCTTCATAACGTGTAAATTTACAGACAAAGAAACAGATAAAAGAACGGTCGTTGTTGACTCATAAAGTATTTTTATACCTAAGACTGCTATTAAGGCCCTTTTTTCTGCATGTTAGCAATATCAGTACGCATAATATCCAAACAACTTATGGTGATGTATTGACTTTGAATCGCACACTGATTTAACGATGTGCGTATATATGTCTGACCATACAGCTGGCTGACTGTCCACATAAAGCTCTTAAGCATAAAAGATATATTGAGGAAATTTGGTACATATTTTTATTTTGAGAGAAGAAAGATACCTATAGAAACTGGTGATTATGGATCCATTATTTCACCTAGTCCCCAAACAAATATTATCTCCGTAATGGTCTTAAATATAAAACGATTTAAAAGCAAAATTTTACGACATCGCCCTATACATTACCATTAATCCATATAACCCCGGAAATATAGTATAAAAACAAGTAAATCTCGAATAAAACTTAATAACGTGTTTAATAGGGTATTTCGAAGTCGAGCTTGACCGACTTTTTCTTTTTAATTTGTGGACCCTCCTAATTATTCTTTAATTCTTTAATTTATATTTTTATCGAAACTAATTTTCTACAAAAATTTTATTCTTTAATAAAATTTATATTCAAAACAAAATTCTTTACATCAAAAAAATTTTTTTTTTTAACTTTTCTTCTTTTCACTCTGGTACACCACAATATAAACTCATTTTATTAAAATGTATAAAAATTAATACCTTAAACAGTTTTTTATAAAAATCATCCCAAATGCCAATAAAATTTTCACATTTATTTCTTCGAAATGCGAATAAATTACATTCTGAAATTACTCAAAGTTTATTATGTGTAACCAGTGTATACACACGCATATACAATATGTTGCACATTTAATAAAGTTTACATAATTACAAGATCTTTTGTCAGATTCTCAAAAACATTTAATAATTTTCTGCCTTTCGGTCATGGTATTTGGTTTTACTTTCATATTGTATATCCTGAAAACATACACACATATACTTAAACAAACTTGACTAATTCACCAATATATGTCCTCACAAACATACACTCATTTGTATGTACGTATATGTGTATGCATCAACAATTATAGAGACACCTTTAAGCAAATAATGATGAGTTTAACCGTATTACGCATATGTATGTATACACACGCACACAAGCGTACATTTACAATTTCATATAAATTCACAATTGTATAATAATTTATGGGTTTGTTCTTCTTGAGAAATAATCTAGTATGAAATTTTGTTGTTGTTACACGGTTTGTCACTGTCATTGTCACGATGGCCTTAAGAGTTAAGATTCATAATTAAACACAATCATACATTTATATCAGAGAGAGAGAGAGAGAGAGAGAGAATGTGTGTGATATTTATGGTATAAACGAGTGATTGCGTGTTGGTATTAATGTTTAAGTAATTTATAACAAAACGTAAGGAAATCATTGGAAATGTGTATTGAGTTACTTTAACCATCAGGAAAGTAAATTATCAATCAAACTAAGGAATTAAAAACTTAAACTGTGACGTTCAATTTCGGTGGTTAAATAAATAAAATTTAAAATTTACTTCTGATTTCATAGAAAAGTTATATTATTTATATCATAACCTCCTCCACCTCAAGTGGTGAATGGAAATATATTATGTTTGTCATTCCATACTCAATGCTAATTTCCTACAAAGTACAAATTGTTGCACCAAATCGATATCTGACTCGAATTAGTCTTTCTATTAAAACGCAATTTTGGTTCTATTCCAAAATAGTGATTCGAGATTACGAAATTTGAAACAAACTTAAAATTTTGAAGAACTTAAAATAAAAATTAAAGTATTTAAACAGACTTAATCATCATCGAAGTCAGATAAGTAAGTGACTAAATATGCAAAACTTTGATATACCTCGATATCAGTGCTTCATATAGATTGTTATTTTTTATGAACATTTTTTGAAGTTGGACACATAAGTTTATATTGACATGAGAAACGCACCCAAATATGGGATAATATTGGGACCTTTATTTTACCTATTATTTATATAAAGCATTTTCCCAGAATAAATTTTTATGCTTTTAAAATTCTTTATATGAAATAAATTTTCTAAATATTTTCAATATAAGTGAGATCGAAATATTCCTAACATATATGCATGTTAATAAAAAAGAAACAAAACTTACAGTTTTATCATTTGATTCAAATTTAAAATTTTATAACAATTTACAAAAACAATTTTTATTACTATAATCATGAGTGATTTCCTTTCCGGAAATTCTTCCATTAAAGTTTCCGTAGTATAAATAAATCATAAATCGGTTAAAGAGACAATTTGTTGCTACAAATTCAAAAGAAGCTCTGCACAGTAATATGCCCAAAAAATGGCGAATCTGAGAAGAAAGGAATACTGTCTCTGTATAACCAAATCAAGTTCTATGTCCCAGAATTTTAATTACATTTTAAAATCTGTTGCTTTTCTCCAATTAAATCACATTTAAAATATGTAGTAATGAAGACCTATTTAACATGTGGATCTAGCCCAATATAGAACATAAAAAACAAAATCACTCTCTTGATGTTAACTATGGCGAAGGTTGTGTAATGGTGTGGGGCAGTATATCATCTGTAGATAGCGGTGATCTGGTTTTCATAAAAAAATAACTACAACAAGGCCACTATCCAAAATACTTAGCCCATGATGTGCGTATAAACTATTTATATTCATATAACTATTGGTGGTTGGGGTATTATATATTTTTTCTGATATTTGTAACATACAGAAAAAATGGTGTGATACCCACCTATACGATTTAAAGATGTCCATCCGGCTGGATGTCTATGATGAAGTCTTTTCAAATTAGTCAACTTTGGTCCAATATATCGGGTATACATATATCCTCCCGGAATAAGGTTTAAAATCATAAAAGTCCTAAATATTAACGAAATTTGGAAAAAAAGTTATGAAAATTTAAACAGATTTACCAAATTATGCGAGGGTCGGTTAATTACTTCTCATAAGTCCCATATAAACATTCTACATTGTAATAAATTACAATTAATTTACCTATGATTTCTCAATAGTAAAATTATGCACATACTTATACACATTTTTAATACTTTTATACTAATTTAATTAAAATATTTAAAAATTTTCTTCATTCAGCCGACATAATTATTGCTTAATTAAAAAAGAAAAAAAAAAACTTTATTTATGTAAATTCATAAATGTACTTTAATGATAGATTATATAATTTACATTTACAAAATAATTTAAAGAAGTATAAAATCTTAAGTCTTATACTTAAAATTAATTTTTAATATAAATAAAATCCAAAGTAAACTCGTGTGGCGTATACTTGATATTTAATTTTTTTGGCAATTCAATATTACTCATACGTTTTCTAGAGTTTCAACTTTATAAGATTATTTAAACTGTAACAACATTTATATATACAGTCCCGAACAAAACAATTGACACAACAAGTGCATTTTTCTTTATTCATAATTATTAATAATTCAAAAACTTTTCACACGAATGAAAAATGTACTAAAAATTATTCTCACCAACGTAGTAAATATGGGACTTATGAGAAGTAATTGGCACATCAGTTTAGACTTTCATACATTGTGGGAGGTATCCGAAATATTTGACCAAACATAACCAATTTCAATAGGCTTCGCCCCTGGACTAAAATAATAATATGTACCAAAATTCAACAATATAACTTTAAAATTTCGACATGCGGAGTGATTACAACATTTACGTATATTCTTCGCACAAGCGATAAATCGATTTTAGAAATGGAGACTTTGGTGGGGCGGTAGGTCAAGAGCACATTGTGAATTAACCACATACGCTCATCATGGCCTGAGTGTTTTGATAGTGGCCTTGTTGAAGTTATTTTCTTTTATGATCACCGTTACCTACAGATGATATACAGACCCACACCATTACATATAATATTTGACCTCTCATGCAAAATTTCCTCCCGGAATTCATAAGGTAAAAGAAATTTATCACAAGTTATTCTCGTAATGTTTCAAACGATGTGCCAAAGTCTATAGGTCCCATACAAACACTTTTCCAAATATCACTTTTAAGGGCATAAATTTTATATATACGTTGTTATTTAAATAATAACTGGTCAAATTTAGATAAATATATGCGAAAATCTATGTGCAAATTTATACCGGGGCCGATCCATAACTTCCTCTAGCTCTTATATAAGCTCTCAGCAAACTTCATTTTTAAACGCATAAATTTCAAAAAAATGTGACATTCAGTGTGGTATTACATCGTCGGGTTTCACCGACTATAATGTCATTTCTTGTTTTTTTTTTTCTAAAATCTGTGCCAATAATTTTGTTCGGGACTGTAGTTGATTGTTTATAAGTTTGCATGTATATGTTCATAAATTAATATGACTGCATGAGTATTATTTCCTTTTTTTTATTTGAGCATTTTGTAACATTTCTTGTATCTCTCGTACAGATTGTTGTAATAAAAATTTTACAAGTAATTTATTTATAACAATTATAAAACAATTAAATTCATGTGCAAATGTTTATACTGAAGAAGAAGAAGTAAAAAAATATCACACACATACAAACAGTAAAAGTAAATGTTAATCGTTTAATTGTATGTTTTATTTTTTACATTTTTTGCTACATGTAAATATATGTATGTTATACAATATGACTTTACGCATGTATACTTATACAAACAAAATGGTGTTTGTGTGTAAGTTTTTATATATGTATATGTCTGTGTGTGATACTACTGTAAACTTAATTTATATAATGAATGGTTGCTTTTTAATTCTGCTGCATAAAGTAAAAATGACAACAATAAAAAACAAAACAATATCAACAAGAACAACAACAAAAATCGTGTTACTTATTACAGTTTTCAGAAATAAAGAAGACAATATGCTTCATTAATTATTGGTATAACGTACGTGAACGGAAACGGTTAATTGAAGGCCTTTTGTTTATCATAAAATTATGTGAATGTTTGCTGTCATGTTGTGAAATTGTGTTCATTGATCGTTGGTTTTTCGCAATTTGTGAAATCAGGATGATAATAATGAATTATTTATAAGTGTGGAATGTGTTCTTTAATCCTGAAATAATGACAAATTTTAGATTTGCGATTTGAGAAAATTTGTATAAAGAATTTCCATTAAGGGGAACTTTTAATAGAAAACCATATTAAAGGGAAAATTTTATAGAAAAATTTCTATAAGAAAAATTTGTATTTTTTTTAATTTCTTTAAAAGGAATTTTTATAGAAATTTTCTTTAAGAGAATTTTTTCCAAAAATGTTTATTTAATATAAATTTTTGCAGAAAATGTTCTAAAGTGATATTTTTATAGAACAATTTGCATATAGAAAAATGTTTATAAAAAATTCCTTTAAGATATTTTTTTATAGGAAATCTTCCTTTGGAGTAATTTTTACAGAAAATTACACTTAATGAATTTTAATATAAAATATCTCTTAAGATGAATTATTATAAAAAATGTCCTTTAAAACAATTTTAAGAGGAAATTCCAAAGAAACAGTGAAGTACATATGCGGATAATCTGTCCATTATAATCGGGGGCCAATCTAATTCTGAACTTGAGATGAAGAGTAAGCAGAATATGGGAGTGTATGTCAGTGACGTTTGACAAAACTGAGGTAAAACTATTTAAAGGCAGATAATATTATGTTCATCCTCCAACCATCGATCTATCAACGTATGTCTCAAATATGCAACTCAGGTCAAATATTTTCGAATAAAGATGAGTATAAAGTTGAAAATTTTCCTTTCGGCATAGTTGATTTGATTAGCCTCATCCTTAAACGTGACTGGAGCTTCGTCAGGCGTTCACTTCGTATCATATATGGAGGGCGACTCGTTGTCAGTGCAATGTTTGATGCTCACGTCTAGTACGAACTCTTTCGGCCGAAGCTCTAAAGGTATTATTAAGTGTAGCGTATTTCAGTTTTAAGTGCTATGACGCACTACCAATTTTAAGATCAAGATGCTGTGAATTCTCGTATCGCTGTTGTCTGTTCAACTTTTATGGACCGAAGTACGATTGTTGGCAGTTTTTCCACTGATGGCTGCTTGATTTTTAGTTCTACCCTGATGTTACCGTTTTTTGTTGCTGTCTTCGAACTGATTCCTTCCAGTCTTTGCTGCCCCTTTGCTGCTATTAATCTTGCTACGTTGTTGTACGTCTTTTTCGTTAATATCATTTTATTAGTTTATGATGTCATACCATGTCACCAAAGCCTTGCCGTGTTTGTGACGTTAAATGGTTGTACAAATTGAATGTTGAAGACCCCAATTTCGAACTAGTACTGCTAGTAGTGGAAATAATTAGGAATTTTGATCGGAGATTTAATTCAGGTGCCACAAGAGCCAGGCGGCCGTAAAAGTATTTTCTGTTGATGGATGTAGTTTTCATCCCAATTGCGGGAAGAGCGCAAATATTTAGTCTCGGTTTGAAGCTTAATTTTTTACAGGATGTCGTGAGGAATATGCTGTATTTATATTCATCCTGTGCGAAGAGCACAAACTTAGTGTAGGTTATAAGAAGCATTTTGGAGCTACAGTATAAGCAATTACCATTTGCAATTACAATTTCGTTTTTGGCACATTTTGTTAATAAAAAGTGAATTTATTTTAAATATACAAAAATTTTAATAGATCTAATATTACTACACTTTACACGTATTTAGTGATTCCCTTTCAAGCCAAATTTTACATAATACCTCTCGAGTGCTTTCACTATTTTTGATTGTAGTGAATAAATTATTTTCAAATTTATATAAATATAAATCCTCTTTTCTCACCTCTTTTGCATTTACAACAACTATCTTTAACATTTTAACTTTTCAACAGATTTACATAAATATTTTATTTCAACTTTCACTTATCTGTTGCGTCCAACAAATGCATACTTCTCACACTGCAACAAATTTTAAATGAAATTCATTTCGAAAAAGCAAAAAACCATAAAAACTCTTCCACACAATTTACATGAATAAATAATATAAAGTAATTTTACTAAAAGTGTACGAAAAATAAATAATATTATGTTTTTTTTTTACAAA
This sequence comes from Cochliomyia hominivorax, assembly GCA_004302925.2. Classification (NCBI taxonomy): domain Eukaryota; kingdom Metazoa; phylum Arthropoda; class Insecta; order Diptera; family Calliphoridae; genus Cochliomyia; species Cochliomyia hominivorax. Next base: position 10,377 of record PYHX02000516.1, read on the forward strand.
ATTTAATAAACGAAAAACTCTTATAGGACCCATATTAGCAGTTTGCGGTTGGGGTTGACAAACGAGGGAGAGAGGTAATCAAAAAACAATAAGTTTTCATGTTTATTAATTTATATTTACAACTTTTGTGTTCTAACTCTTGTGTTCTTCTCTTTCGTCTTCTCTTTCCATGACTTTTTTATTATTATTTTTCATTATACCCTCCACCATTACAGGTGGTGAACTTTGTTATTCCGTGTGGAAGGTTAAGAAATAATGATGTATATATATACTTGTATCAAATTCATCGTGAGATATATTTGCTGTAGTCCTAGAATGTTTCCTAATTAAAACCAGGAAAATAAAAAGTTTATTCTTCGTAAAATTACCAATAATAAATCGACATTTTAGTATGAAATTTAACCATAATATTAAGCTGTATGACATTGTAAGACCGTTCCAAAGCTTATCGAAATCGGTTTAGTAAAATAAAAGTTATAGCTAAAAATATAACTAATTTTTAATTTAGAGTTCCCTTTATATTTCAGAAAAACTTTTTTATATTTTAAACATCTGTGAATGAAACATAACGTGTTTACTTCACATGTATTTGTGGTGGAGGGTATTGAAGAATCGGCATAGCCGTATATAGTATTCTCATTTGTTTTTTTTAACATTTCGTTTACATAATGTTTACACAGATTTAACATTTGTTACACTAACACCTTTTCAAAAAATTCTTCCTCTACCCTTTTTTCTTCCTCAACTACCTCCACTACAAAGCAGACATTATGGACATTTTATTATTCCTTTATACCGAAACTTGCACACAACATACAAATTCTTACATTCATTCATATACACTCACCTCTTCACTCCTTTACTCACACTACAACTAAAGAGTATAAAATAATGTAAATTTAAATTGTTGAATACATGGTGAAATTGTAAAAATGAGAGTAATATTAAAAACGATATTTGCAAATATATACTTGTAAGTGTATTATATGTATGTGTGTGTGTTTGTATGTAATTTTTATTTCTGTATAAAATGGGTCACGTTGTGACTTTGTTTACGCATTTATTATGTCACAAGCTTTTAAAAACTCATTTAAATTGCAAAAGAAATGGAAAGAAACATAAACAAAAGGTGGAGTAAACATTATTTTAGGAGTTCGTTATTTTAAACTGTTGACACCTGCATTTCACTGACAGCAACATAGATACCTGGAAAATGCAAATATACAATTATTTATTGTATGAGAGAAGAATATAAATTAATATAATTTAAAATGTGTTAAATGTAAGAAACGAAAGAGTTAAGGTGATTTTTGGCAAAAGAATGATAATTTTAATTGAATTTACGTTATGAATAAATGGAATTAATTAGAAATATAAAATAAAAGATACATAAAATCAAGGAAGATAATATGTAATGGTGTCAATTTATCTATTAGAGGAGCACTCAATAATATTTCTTCTTAAAAAAATTTTCACATTTTCTAAAAAAAAGCGTGTGAAAAAATATGTTATGTTTCGTACATACACTTCGTATATACACTCACAAACTTATATTTTATATTAAGGTTTTTCTTAAATAAAACAAATGAACACTTAGCGAATCATAAAATATCATTTAATAAACTGAACTGATTTTTCTGGTTTAAATAGGAAATTTCTTAGAACTATAACAAATACTCAGAACAAAATTTAATTGACCTCTGTTTATAATTGTTGTGGATTATGGAAGCGTACCAAAAACTGGGAGACAGAAAGACGAACATACCGAAATCGACTCAGATTTTGATTTGATGCAAAAATAAATTTATTAATTTTGGGGTCTGAGATGATTCCTTCATAGCATTACACACAGAATGACAAAGTTAATATACTCTCTTCACCACTTGTGGTGATAAAGGGTAAAATAGCACAACTAACTAATAAAAATTTTTAGATGTAATTTTCTATACAAAAAAATCTTAAACAAATTCTCTTAAAGACATTTTTCCTTAAAAAACAATTTTCTACATAAATGTTTCTCTAATGAAAAGACTTATAAAGGAAATTTAAATAAAAATAAAAGAAATCCTTTGTAAAATACTCTAAATACTTCTCTCAACTAAATTTTTTATAAAAACCTTTTACACATATATTTTTTTAATTTAATGTGAAAATCTTAAAGAACATTTTCTGAAATCTTCTAGAAAGTCATTTCTCTTCTAGAAAAATTGATGTTAAAGAAATTTTGCTACAGAAATTTATCTTAGGGAAAATTTTTTCAATAAGAAATCATCTTAAATAAAATTTTTTAGAAAATTTCTTCCCGAAGGACAATTTTCTCTATAAAATTTCTCTTAAGGGGAATTTAAAAAAATTCTCTTATGGAAAATTTTTGCAAAAAATTCCTAAAATACTAAGAAAGAACATTTTCTCTAAAAATTCCACTTAAGGAAAATTTTCTCTAAAGTTTTCACCTAAAGAATAATTTTGGTAAAATTTTCTCTTTTCTTCTCTTGAAAAAATGTCTATAAAAATTTTTCTTGAAGAAGTTTTTCTTCAAAACTCCCCTCAAAAGAATATTTTTTATTACAGAATTTTTTTATTAAATTTGCTATGAAGTTTTCTAGTGAAAGGTTTTTGAAATTTCATCTTAAAGAAAATTCTCTATGAAATTTCCTGCAAAAAATTCCTTTTAAAAGAAATTGTATTTTAAATTTCATGTTAAAGAAATTTTTTTACAAAATTTGTTTGAAATTCCTGTTTAAGATAAACATTTTCCGAGATATGTATAAAAATGTTTCATCAAACTTCTTCAAAAGGTATCTTTATATGAACTTTCCATATATTTCTTTAATAAATTATTTATTAAATTTCTTTAATAAGAAATTTCTATAATTAGAAAACCAATAACAGATTTGAATATAAAATTAAATATTCTAATAAATCTATATTTGTATCGATTCAGTAAATGTTTATCGTATGGTTAACCCTTTTTTCTTATTACTTTATGGTAAGCTCTAATTTAACAAAAAAACTGGTAGATGTTCTCCTTTCTTTAAACTAAATTAAGAAATTTTAATATATAAAAAATATGATTATCTTTTTCCCTGTCGAAATTTAGGTATTTTGAAAAATTTTTGAAAAAAATATGTTAAATTTGTATGAAAAAATTTTACGTTTATAAAAAAATAGTTTTTGTAAATTTAACAGAAAACTGGCAGCTGTTCTCTTTTAAAATCATTTAAATAAATACATTATGGTATCATTTGACTTACATTTTTAAATATTTAATTATTTTTGTAAACTTTGGAGAAGTCTATCACAACTCAGATTTTTTAGGACCCACATTTTTCAATTTTAATATTATTAAATCAAATTTCTGTTCATTCTGATTACTTCATGATTTTTTGTCCAAGAAATGAATCACTGCGCTCTGATGCGATTCTTTGCATTTTCTTTTCTTGAGAAGTTTTGTTTTTTGGTACATTTCTTTTCTTTGGTCTTTTAAATTTTAACTAATTATTAACTCCTTACACATGTGTCTATTTAAAAAAAGTAAGTCATTCCAAAACAGTTCTTATACTGACCCTGGCTTTCTTATTTCTCGACTTATGAATATTACCGATATTTACCTCATGTATAAATGTATTTATGCCATTTATATTAATGTGTGTGTAAAAACCATTCATTGTTATTATATTTGTAAAATATATATTTCTTTGTATTATAAATATATTTTACACTAATATATTCCTCTTGTCCTCCATCTGCAAGTACATTGCCCTCCTTTTTCTGTTTTTCCCTCAATATACAAAAAAAAAACACATAGAAATTTTCAAATATTATAGAAAAAAATACAAAAGTATTTGTAAATATGTATGTGTGCGTGTATGAATATAATACATAATGCATAAATATGTTACACTGACATATTTATGAAAATCTTTTTGAATTTATTTATATATGGAAATAATTTCTTTTTTCTTAGATACAAAAACACATGTATTTGTAAATATATGTATATTTTCGTGTACATGTATTTGTGTATATGTATTCTATTGTATTTTAGTTTTTACATATTGTGTTACACAGTTGTTGTTTTTTAAAATTCTTTTCATAAACTGAATACAAAAACAACAAACCACATTTACGCGTTGTATGTTGTTGGTTGTATCCATTTAAAACTACATTAAACCATCATAATTTACTACTTTTGAAATATACAGCAGCAGCAACAACAACAACAACAGCAACACAAAACACCATATGTAACATTTATTTTATTCTTTCATATTCCCATTTGTAATGTAAAAAAGTACGTTTGTTTTTTTTAGAAATATGTATTACACACATACACATAGATGAATTTACTTTACCATATTTGCAAGGATAATTTAAAAGAAATAAAATTTCTTCCTTTTTCTTTTAAGAAAAGTAAACAGAACAAAAATATTTGAAATTAAAAAGAAATATATACAGAAGAAAAAATTATATTATAATGTTACCCCCATCTCGGTCGCCCCCATTATGATAATTATGATCGCCAGTGATTGCAATGCGATACAAAATAGTGGAACGAAAACAAGTGAGAATATTCAAAATGGTTAAGATGAATTATAGATACCCTACAGCACAAGTTGATTTACAGTAATAAAAAACGCCTGTAAAAATTGAAAGTGAATATAATACATTTATCAAAATCCTATAAGTAACTTTTGTTATCAGAGATATTTTTCTTTAACTTTCAATAACATAAACAGTCCAAATACATGGAATTTAATTTGAAATATTTATGTGGCTTTAAAAATAATAAAAATATTTTAAATTGTTTCTTATCACTATGCTCGAACAGGTAGTCCATTTTTGTCTAAAATCTACCACACTATTCAAACCATTTTGTGTTCTTCAATTCTCTTTTAAAAAGAGTCCAAAATCTCTAAACTGATCTTAGCTCCAAACAGTTGGTAGTACATTATGCCAAGTCAGTGGACACTTTATGAAACATTAGAAATGGAAGCAGCATTTTTTGTAAACAATATATTAAGTCCACTATACTGCTTGCCATACCAAGAACTTTATGGGAAATTTGGACTGCCTAAACTTTTCTTCAACATTTTCTCGAGCATCAGCAGCATAAAATTTTTATCAGGAAGTTGTGAAAAAACTACCAAAACAAACGTTTCTTCACACATTATGCAGAAAAATATTGAAAAAATTGACTTCAATTTCCGTGCTCTGTTTTTGGTCTCTAAATTTTTAGCAAAGTTACTGTCAGGACACATTTTTTAAACTTTTTATGCCCAAGAGCCAGAGAAATGAGCTAACGAAGCTAAAGGAAAAATTAATTCCATTTATTTTACCTGAATAAAGTTTTCTATCAACGAACAAGTTCTCCACGTACTATATACTAAATTAAAAAGAGTTTTACGGCAGATTTTTGAATGCTTGGCCAAATTTTTATAGAACAAAGTTGGGTTTTATCAAAATCATATTAAAAATTTGTAATGCATTTTTTCTGGTCACCCACTTTAATCAGATAAGTAAAAAGTTTAAATGAAAAGAGTGTATTCGATGTCACACATTCAGTCGCAAAATACTTAGAGATTCACATGACACATAATCATAACTTAATATATTCTCATTCAAAACTAATTCTGGTAAAGTATAAAAAAGTTGCAAAAAAGTAGCATTCTTCGCAAAAATAACAATAACACTAAGCTTATTTTACGTAGAAGTAAACGACTCATCTTTATCTTTTTAAAAATAATTACAATTTTATTTTTCTTTTATTCTGCAGAATTGTTATGGGAAAATTATATAATTCATTTTATCCTTTCTATTCAATGTTAGCAATAGAATTCATTTCCGCAATAATAAACTCGCACACGCACACGCTTACATATAATTACACAGACTTCTATACTCAAAAGACTCATACCTTTTCCAGTAGACAGTGGGAAGAATTATAATTTTTGTTACTTAAAATTTTAATTTTATTTTTCTCTTTCGTATAATATAAGGCGAAATTTTGAAATTTAAAAAAAATGTGATTCGATCAAATATTAAATATATTAAAAGGAAACTTTGAAGATGGACCTACAAAAATATTTTTCATTATCATTGAGATGAAAAATATTGTTTTAATAAAAAGTTTGTAAATTAAAGAAATAATTTAAAAAGTTTGTTAATTTAATGATTTTGCTAAATTTTCTTAAAATTTGCTTAAATTAAAAGATTTTTAAAAACATAAATTTTTTTTTTGCAAATTTAGTTATCTGAGCGTATACTTAATATTATTATTTTTTTCATTACTCATACGCATTTAAGTTCTCTCTGTATGCATTTTTTTAAATTAAAAAATGTAAATACGCTAAATGTTCCAATCGTTTGTTATGAAAATTTCACGACATGTTCCTTGGGAGCAATAAGGATTATACTTTGGTCAATAGTACCTGATGGGAGATACTCTTTATTAAAAAAAATGATTAATTGCCTTCTTAATAAACCGGATTCTTTTCAAGTTATTTGTCAAATTACAACAATATTTTATTCACTCAGATTTTTATTATATTGCAACTGCATATAAAAACTGACTCACATATAACATATATATTGCCAGGTGATATTTCTTATGCCGTAAGTATGCTTAAAGATTCTCGGACGTACTCAGTACTTCATTTTTAAATTTGTTCATTCTGACTAGGAATATTTATCTGTACCATAGGTAGAAGAACAGTTTCAACTTTGTATGGTTCATCAAAATGAGTTTGCAATTTTGGATACAAACCTTTTTCATGCTGTAGGAATTACATCTTTGCCAGCTGTACATATGTAAATCCTTCATTTTTGACATGTTTAGCCATTTTGATCAGCTAAAGTGAATTGGTTCTAGACTTCCCTTTAAAAGATCTTTGACTGCTATGCACTGTGGGGAATTTTCCAACCAATCCACTAACTTTCCAAAAGTTTTGTTTTCACCACTGACAAATATTTTCTGAAAATGCATTAGGCAAGCAAAGATCACATCTCAGCTTTATGTCAGCAGATCGTCCATATTTCTAGGTATTTATTACATTGTTTATTGGCGATGAAACCGATTTAGTTTTTTTTTAATGCTTTGGACTTTGTTGAATATGATTAGTTTAATTGCTTTTGAAGTATTTTTCCTAAGACTTACATCGCTAACCGAATATTTAAATCTGTGGCTGTGGTTTATACCCTGCAGGTGAGAATTTTTCAAGTACTGCAGATCGATGAAATCTTAGACAGTCTCCTTTTTTAACCAAAGCAGAGGTCATGCTCAAATACATGACTTAGGTGAATCAGTCTGCTTAAATTGGAGGAATTGGTAAATGCTTTTTATTCAGACTGTCCGTAAAGTACCCTGTGTGGTACGGTATACGAGCACAAGTAATATAGTTCGTCGTTAGTCTTAATTCATGATTCACTTGTCTCCTCGAAAACTCCAATATTCACATTATTGTTTAAATCACCCTCACTTTCAGTAATAACTTCGATAACCCGCTTTTGACATATTAGATGCATTAAAAATATTTCTGCGTTTCTTGCATCAGTGAGAATATTAAATTAATATTTAAATTAATATTATTAGGTCATTCGTAATTTTAAGTCCTTGAAATAGTGCGTTCGAAATATCTTAATATTATCGCATTAAATAATAGATATTGTGTACATTATAAATTGATTTATTTTAATTTCGGTATTTACAGTGTTACAGCAACAAAAATTTATTTTTTACATTAAAATTTATATTTCAGAAAAAAAATTAGGAATCATTGAATTTACTTACATTCGTTCAAGATTTTTGGACCAAAGATTGTAAAAAGTTCATCAGTACATATGCTTAATATTTTTAGATTATTTCCACTGTATTTCAGTTTTCTTATCACAAAAGATGAATTGCAGGATAAATATGAATTAAGTATGAGAATAAGTTTGACGGTTAGTCATTTTGTCTGAATGATTTCACTTTAACTCTTTATGAAAGTGTACATGTCCATACAAGAAAATTAGGCTGGAACAAAAAATCCAAAAACAATTTGGAATTTTAAAAAATACAACATAAAAATAATTATTGTAGTAAATTACATACAAATAAAAGACTTTAAATGTATATAAACCAATACACTACCAAATTTTTGCTCACCTTGAAACAGTTCGCACCCTAATACACATTTACATTTGTAACTTAAATAATTATATTTTTTTACACTTTTTATAGTTGTTTCATGTTGTGTGAGTGTTTCACTCGTGAGTTTTATATTTTTTCTTCTCATAATTTCTTTCCTTGAATTGTCTCGTATTTTATTCCTTTGAAAACAAACAAATAAAAATTAAATGCGGAAATAATAATCCAAATTCAACAATTTTATAATAAAAGTGACAACATTGTTGTCATTTGTTGTTAAACGAACAGAAAAAAATAAAGAAATGAAATTTGTGGATTTTTTGTTTATTTAAAATAAATTATTGTAAAAATACAGCATGAGTGTGATGTATTTTTTTAAGTTTTGATATAAACTTAATACAGGGTGTGTGATATGTGAAATGAGGAGTATCAGAATTATGTATGAGAAATAGTATAATAATTATTATTTAAAAATAAAATCATATTTATAATATTTAAACAAAATATGTCCATAAATTTCTTACTACGAACGTATACTTATTATAAATTATTTACATTACTCATACTCATATTACTGATTATTGGCATCAATTTTTTTTATAAAAAAACTTTGTACAAAAATAATACTAAAGAATGTGGATGCACCATCATCCAAAGATTATTAACGAATCTTGCAATGATTTGTCATCGTTAACGTTATTAAACATTTTCATCAGCGATATATGTGAGATATTAATTTAGAACTTCACCAAAATTAAATTCAAAATTGTAAAGAAAAGAAAGAATAAAAAATCGAAAATTTCTTAAAAATTGAAAACTTCACCAAAAATTCAGAATTTTGCTAAAATTGTAGAATTTTACTAAAATTCCAAGTTTTCACTAACAATTCTGAATTTCACTAAAAAAATCATAATTTCACCATAAATTCAATAAAAATTCAAGAATTCATTACAAAAGAAAACTTATGTAACATTTTGTTCAATCTTCCTTCCTTTATTAAGAATTCTCTTTCGACTTAAACACCCTGTATGATAATTCGTGTGAATATTATTTTATACATTATCATCCATATTCGTGTCCTTATTCATTCATTTATTTCTTGTTTTATTTGTTACGTTAAATGTATCAATGTGTATATGGCTATATAGATACATACATATGTATGATGTTCGCTCACTATCCTACAATTGTTAATATAAGGATAAAACTCATTTTTATTTATTTGTTTATTTATTTATTTATTTATTTATTTATTTATTTATTTTTTATCAAGTTACCTTTGAAAACCCAGTTAAACACGTTATGTTTAATGTCAAACACATAAAATACAAATTGGCCCTAAAAACTTCTTCAAGCATTGAAAAGTCTGTCTTTAAACTGTTTTCAGTGTTTTTAAACAATACGGAGAAAAAATGTTTGTTGATGAAAATACTGGTTCAGATGTGGGATTTGAGCCTGGTCGCACACGATCGGGTAGGGGTTAAGACTGATGGCAGTTAAAACTAATATTGAAACGACCGTTGTATTTGACAGAATAGGACGAAGAGAGATGACTGTATATGACAAGAATATTCTAGAATCGACAAAAACTGACGAGTAACGATTAGATCTCAATAGACGGTCAATTCTGTATATAGTTAAGTTTGAGCACTGGTCCATGGCAGTCGTAGTCTAAAGTTGAAAGAGTTAAGTTGTTAAGTTGTAAAGTTGTAGAAAGTCAAGTGGTAAATTTAAGTTGTGAAAGTGTCTTATAAAGTGAATAAGTTTATTTGATTATTTAATTAAAACTTTAAATACCCTAGACTTAAGCCTAATATATATAATTTATAATAAACTAAAATTTATTAAAGAATTGTGTTTTAATCAAAGTCATCAAACTTTGTAATAAAACTATCCCACACAGATTGAAGGAATTTTCATCCGATAAGAAAGCAACTGGTTAGCTCAGAGCTTCGACTATTTGATACGAAGGGTTGAAGCTAATGTGGTTTTAAAACCACACAAGGCTCAGAAAGTAAGTGACAGGAATGCTGTTAAAATTAAAGCACGGTTATTAAAGTCAAGTTTTGTAAAAAAATATTCTCCCCGCATGGGTGGCGAAACATATTTTGTGGCAGATTTTTTCCAACTTCTTAATGATAAAGAAAAGTTTCAGATCCAAAAACAGTCAAAATTTCCCAAAATGTTCATAGCATGGCAAGCAATACGCAGAGTTAAATTACAGAAAGACTAAATGTTACAGAGTTAAATTACAGAAAGACTAAATGTTACTTCTTACGCAAGAAGATTTCTGTACTGAACGGAAAACATTCAAAAAGTATTAATTGTTGGTAAATTAATCCTGTTGCGACTTTTATTCAACAAATCATTTTTTATGTGCGACTTTATTTTCGGACGACTTTTCCAAATATCTCAACGGTAACGCTGCTTTAATGGTACAAAAACAAAAATGTGGTATTTAAATGAAGAGAGGCAAACCTCTAAAAAGACCGAAGCTAAGGCCATCGAAGAGATATTGGGCTCCTATTAAAAGAGATTAAAGAGCACAAAAAGGTATGAAAAGTATGATAGACTTTAAACGGAGCTGAAATACCTGTTCGGGCAATGCGACAATGTTTATTTAGGGTATTAGAAGAACGGAAGGACGATAGATATGAAAAACCAAGTAACAAATTATGTTTTAGCGCCGTTAACGTTTTACTTTCTAGTTTGTAATACCAAAACTACACCAGGATGCATTTAATCATGAGTAAAAGTTATTGACAACGAATATTAACCCATTAAGGAGTTAATATACAAAATATATTCAAATTAGTTAAAAGTATGATATTCTACTTAAACAGAAAGAAAACTCTATAAAAACGTTAATGAAAGAGTTTCCGGAAAATACTAAATATTGTATCACTATTAGCTTCTTTCTAATTAACATATATATGTTCATAAAGAATTTTTTGATCTCACTCCTTGTGTATGTGTGTTACTGTGCTTTGTTTTATCTATAGTATTTGATAGAAACAAAAAATAACAGATCCGTAAAGATTTTCTCTTATAACAATCTTAAACACGCGTCGTCAAGTTGACGTGTGTATGTATGTATTGCTTTTGTTTTATACTTTTATTATTGTAGATGTCACATTTACTCAAACATAAACAAAAATATAAATGAGAAACGAAAAAAAATCACATACACACATTTACCAATGAACAAATGAATGAACGGATTTAACTTGATTATATTCAGATATATACTAAATATACAAACATACAACTGTATATATGTCTGTTTATATGCATTTCATTTTTTTATATTTAAATACGTATATACGTATGTAAATGTAACATCGTATGGTTTGATTGATATATTAAATGTTGAAATATTTTTATTCGTATAAAAAAATCTTATATTCTCTCTTTTGGTTTGCAAATATACACGTTATAACGTTAAAGAAGAATAGAAAAAAGCCAACAACCAATAATATACACATATACACACATGCATACAGTCTCAAACAAAACTCTTGGCACAGCAAACATTTTTTGTTTTATCTTAATTTTTTTGTCATTATAACCAATTTTTGGAAAAAAAATCATTAATATTTAATACAACCATAAGTTGTTTAACTGGTACAAACATTTTTTTTTTGCTAAATACACAAAACATACTTCAAGTGGAATAATTAAAAAAAATGTCATCAATTTGCCTAACAAAAGTATTTTGCATAATAAATAATTATCTGTCGATTCTAATCATTTAAAGTGACAATTTGTTGATGTAAATTCAAAAGAAACTCTCTGTGAGCACTAACCAGAAAGAAACTAGCGAATCTGAGCAAAAAATAATACTACACCTATAAAACCAAGGCAAATCATATGCCCAACTTGGTCAAAAATGTAAATGTTCAATATAAGCACCGTAGTGAATGGTTTAAAGGAAAACTTCTCACAAAACCGAACGACCTAAAATTTTACCTCCCCGTGAAAGTAACTAAATTATATGAAAAAATAAATTCAAACCTAAAAATCATCTACCGTAATTGCTGCTGAAATTCCATAGCAACGTAACAAAAATATTCACCGCATTATTGTTTCTGGAATTCTGCATGGAGTTGGTTAAAATGCTCGAGTTGATAGTCGTAAACCACTGAGCCCTTCAATTAACCAAATAAAACATATGTATGCTCCAGAGTTTTAAATCCATTACATTTTAGAATCAGGTGCTTTTCATCGTAATGATGTCCGAATAACCGCGCGGAGAAAGTCCAATAGAGAACTTGAAAAACAAAATCTTTTCCTGATGTTAAATAGGTTGTTACGGTAAAATGATGTGGGACTGTATGTCATCTGCGGGTGTCGGTGAGCTAATTTTCATAGACGGTATTACGCATTCAGAGAAAAAATATGTTTACGATTATCATAAATCAGAAGCATAATGCTATTGTTATTAAATACTGTTACCGTAACTAAAATATTTCTTTGTTCGTTTTGTGATTTTGCATTAATAACAATAGTTATTGTTATCGCCATTAAATTTATTTTTATATTATTAAAAAATTGTTTATTTGCATTATTATTTTGTATTGATAACAATATTTATCGTCACTAAAAATATTGTTATCGCCACTAAAAATATTGTTATTCTTATAAAAAATATTGTTTGCTCAACAAAAAATTTTTTGTTCGCATTATTTTGTTATTAAATAAAAATTATTTTTGTATGAAATTTTTTTAAAATTTTATTTTTGTGTCTTTGGAAAATATATACATATAAATTTATATAAATTTTTATATAATTTCTTCTGGAGTTAGATATCTTCTTCATGTTAATTACTTTCCGACAATTCCCGATAGAAATTTCCCGGGATTTGAAAAATTGAATTTCCCGGGAAAATCCCGGGAACGTTTTCCCGCGAAGAAACTCTAATTAGTAGTAAATAACTCAACATATTTTTAAAAAGTTTTTAAACGACAAAAATTTGAAAATGAAAAAATACACGTGCTGTGCCAATAGTTTTGTTTGGGACTGTATATAAATCTTCAATGTAATAAAATGGGGCCATATAAATTGTTCTGTGATTTAAGTAACATTCTCAAGTGTTAGAAAGAAAAAGAGATTTAAGTTTGAGTAAAGAAGATTTATGAAGCTTTAACACATTTATAAATGAAAAATAAAATTTTTTGACAAATTGGTCTTACAAATAAGATTTTTCTTTCATTTTCATTTTATTATGTGTCTGCATGTTTGTATGTGCGTGTGTGTATGTGTAAGTGAGTGCGTATGTTATTGTCAAAGGATTCTTTTCATTTCTTTTGGTATGTTTGATGTCTTATTTTGTGTTATGATTAATTTATAAGAAAAAAAGAAACGATAAAGCAATTTATTTCTTTTTTTAAAAAAATACAATTTACAATTTATATTTGAATGCATAGAAATGCAAAAACAAACATAAAATGATTACGAGAAAAAAGGAAATTTTTATTCAATACAATATTATAAGATGAAATGAAAAGAATGTGAATATATATTCAAAACGAAGTTAATATTTAAACTTAGTTTAGAGGGAGATTATAGCAGAGACATAATAAGGCAGAATTTAAATATTTTTTAATAATTTTACCATAACTAAATCACTGGATCCTGATAGTACACTTAAATCTTTTGTTTCTTCACAATTAAAAATCAATATTTTTTATTTCTGTGACCTACACAAATCTTTTTCTAAATATATGATATTTATAACGATCCAAATTTATTGTTTCTGACTCAATTTTTTAAATTTTTTATGCTATAGCGGGTTTAAATTTTATCCGATATTTTTTTATTTTATTAAGAACTAATGACAAAAAAATTTCAAAAACTTAAATTTTGGGAGAATTAAAGTTTCTCAAATTCAAACTATTTTTTATAACACCCTAAATTCCAGCCTAATTTCTCAAATCTCAAAGCTGGAATTTAAAGAACCTTTTAGAGGAATCTGATCTTGATATATCTAAGGAAAATGCATATCTATTGACGTACTATATACCAAAGTTCATCAAATAAACTACAATTCCAAAATTTAATTTAAATCTCCTGGAATTATTAAACAATAGGACATGTCTTAATAAAATGTAATATTAGATGCTTTCAAGTTGGTTAGACGACATGATCATAAATTAGAAAGAAAAATATAGTTAAAACTACAGAGATATTTGGAAGGGATCTATGAGAAATAATGCACCGATCCTCATATAATTTAGGACATCATTTTTTAATATCATAAGACTTACATTTTCAAAAAATGTTAATTGTATTTTAATTTTAGATTTTTTTAGGCCAAATTCCGAGGGGACATTTGTATAGGGAATATTTTATATAATGGACCAATCATAACTAAATTTCATTAAGATATCTTGCGACTAATACTTTGCGGACAAGCTTTCATGGACAGCCAGGCGGACGACGGAAGGTCATTGTAAAATGGATGATTTATACCTAAATGTGCAGTATTTTATTATGATAATATTTATGAGAAATTTATGCGTTTTGATTTTTTTGTGTATTATATGGGAGCTAGAAAATTTATATTTGTATAGGGGCTAAATGAAATAATGGACCTATCATCACTACTTTCAATAGACATTGCCCTTGGACCAATTTTATGACACGTGCCACTGAAAATTTTTTCTGCCCATTGCAAACTAATGCACAAAACCATAATATCCCAACCACCTATAGTGGTGTATAGACTAATAGTATTGACATTTATATATTTAAAAAAAATTTTGTTCGTATTCAGTTGTCAGTAAACTGAAAATAAAACTTTGTCCTAATAACAATAGTTTATTATAACGAGCTGTTTATAACAATAAAATTATGATCAGCTAAACATATTATTGTGACCATAATATTTTTTAAATAAATAAATAAAAATAATTTTATTACAGCGATGTAATTTTTATCAAAATAAAATAAATTTAACAATAAACATGTTAGCGATAACAATAAATGTTTGCGACAAACATATTGCAAAATGATATTTCTCTGCGTACAACAAAAACACAAAGACACTTCTACTAATTTCAATCTGATAACCTTAGAAATTTGATTGGATTTTAAAAAAGGAAAAAGTGTGTATGTACCTAAACCAACAACGTTTCATTTATGTTGTTATATTTTTATATCGATAGTTTTTTCTTTTATATATTTAATTTCAGTTAATTATTTACACATGATTTAATTAAATACTTAATTACAACAATTTAAAATTACACTACAATATCCTTTAATTACCACCAACATCATATTATTCTCCAAAAAAATTTCACAAAAATAAATTTGTCTGCATATTTTAATATTTAATTATGAATTCTATTGACCGATTTACATCCATCTATCAATATTTGAAAAAAATACATACATGCATATGTGTATATATATGTGTTTATATTGTAATATTGATATTTCGTTTTTAAACTCTTATAATTTCATGCTGAACTATTTCCATAATTTGTATTGATGATTCCTCTTTACATGTTTTTAATAAAAATTGTAATTACAGATTCAAGTATTAAGGTAAACAAATAATTCAGATCTGTTTATTTATGTTTACATACATATATAGTTTTATATATATGTGTATATAGGAGAGTATATAACAAAAATATATAATTTTACTATGTGTATGTATATTTAACTATACTAACGGCACAAACAATTATGAAACCTTTACTCATATTTGAATGTATGCGTATATATTTATACCCTTCATCATCGCAGGTGGTTGGGGTATTATGGTTTTGTCTTGATGCTTGTAACATACAAAAAAAATGGTGGGTGTACCACATTAAAGTAAATAGTTCGACTCAGAATCACTTTCTGAGTCGTTTTTATAATGTCCGTCCGTTTGTGTATCAGTCCGGCTGGTTGTCCCTGTAAACATCGTAAACAGTTTACTGTTCAATTTGGTACATATTGTTACTTTCGCCTACAGACGAATCCTGTTAAAATTGATCATACTCGATCTAATATTTCAGATACCTCCCTTTCAAATGTTCCTTCCGGAATGGAAATATAAGGTCATAAAATTCCTAAATATAAATCAATTTGGCACAAGTAAGTCTAATAATATTCCGACACGATGTGCCAAAATAAGCGACAGTCGGTTTATTACTTTTCATAGCTTCTATATGAAACCCATTCTAAATATCACATTTAATGACATAAATCTCAAATATACGTTAGTATTGTAATAAAAGGAGGTTAAATTGAAATAAATTTAAGCAAAGATCGTTTTGCAAAATTACACGAGTGTCATTTTATAATTTCTGGTAGCTCCCATATAAATTTAATACAGATGTAAGTTTCAAAATAATGTACTGCACTCTTCATAATAAATCAAAAATTCAAATTATATGAGGGTGGTTCACAAATTTTTTGTTACTACTATTTTTAACCAACAATGTAGTGTAAGGTATTAGATAGTCGAGCTTGACCGCCAATACATTCTTGCTTGCTGTTTATGTATTTGAGAATGATAATTGTATTGTGCATAAATATGGGTGCATTTCATATAAAATTAAACAAAAAATTATATTTGAGTATCAAGGATGCAGGCAGACAAACAACAGCCACAAAAATGAGCAATAAAAATAAGTAGATAAATAAATAGAATTAAATAAAAAAATTTAAAACCGAATCTATTTGAATCAGTATGAAGCAAAAACATTGAATTAAGGAATGATTTCAATGATTGGAAAAAACCTCAAAAATTTCCGCATGAAATTTCGTAAAAAAATATTCATTACTTTCAAAGTAACATAATTATTGAAAATTTTTTACTGTGCAATATTGCGTATGAGTAATAATTTTATACAGTATTGTTCGAAATCTAGGCAGTTTTTCCCAGCAACAATTCTCTTTGAATTAATTAATGAATACTTTTTTTACTATTTTATAATATGCCTTCTATTCAAAAATGACAACAAAAAATTATAAATGTTTCCTTGGACACAAGCAATACGAACTGAAAAATTAACTGTTCGAAACTTAAGCAGCTTTTGAAATTTTCCGTTACTTTTGAATTCAGTGCACCTTTTGTGCATAAATTGCATTAGATTATTTAAAATATATATAAGCATCGCTTAAGAATCTGATTTTGGTCTCGTCATGTTCTTCTCACAAGTCAGCAACATTTTTGATAATTAGATAATGCACTATACTTGGGGGAAGCAGGTTTGGTGATAAAAAAAAACATTTAGCTAAAAGTTCATTACTAGCACTTCAAGTTTACCTATACCCTCCACCACAATCAGTTTAAAAACAAATGAAGGACATATTAAGAATTCCGTTTGTAAAGGGATATTACTTAGCTTGGCCATTCCAAAATTCCGTTATATATAATATTTTGCTATTATTATTTCATTTATGCTCCAAATTTCATTAAAACTCAAAGTTTCGTTTGTAAGGAGGCCACCACTCCCCTGTGTCCTATCCTCAAATTTGTAGTATTTAATATAAGAAATTATCTTTAGAGGAGTTAGAGAAGTGTCCTTTGTTAGAGGGATCCCACTTTACCGCCCTACCTAGAATTTTATAATGTTAAGTGCGTAATGTCTCCCACTAAATGAAAATTTCATTAGCCCTTTGGTTAAAATCGTTGTACTAATTCTTCTATTTAAGGAGGTTCTAATGAGCGATTTATCTGACTTTAAATGGGAAGCTTTTTAGGGATTCTTATATATTTTAGACCGATTTTATTGATTCCATTCCTTAAAGTTTTCTTCATAAATAAACAAAATTATTCCTTTTTTGCAAATCCATACATGTGTGTATGTGTATTTCCTCACATACATAAATATAAATTAAATTATGAATAATGATAATCTATAAAATTATTTTCATATACAAATACTTGCAAAATGTACACACATACCACTATAGGTTATACATTCACTTAAGTATCTAAAGGATATAAATTTTGTATATAGATTTTTTTTTCAAAATATTTGCATACATAAAAAAATATTTGAAAATGTATACACAAGTAAATCATGTTAAAATTTCATTCTCACAGAGATTGGAAAAAACTCTAAATTATAAATGGAAACATTATTATAAAAAATATTTTTACAATCACACTTATGTGTATGTGTACTTAGATTTAAGGAGGATCTCTACACTGAATATCTTGTAATAATGGAAAGAATAATTCTTGTAATTTTTAAGACATTTTGATGAAATTTTGAGTACGCTTTTTGCGCCTCTTTTGAAAGTACCCTTTATTTGGAACTTATTTGTTGTATAATAATGTAAATTATTTAACTACAATTATTCGAAAATTTATAGCAGTTATTGAGACAAATTGTAAATTTGTAAACTTAATATGAATATATGTATGTGAGTATGTGTGTAGTTAATATACATGGCATCACACAGTGTTTTCAAATCGATTTTTTTGGGAAATAATTCTGTAACTTTTGAACGGTTTACGGTATTTCAATGGAATTAACATGGTCAGAACTAAAGTATTTTTAACTTGATTTGGAGAAACACAACTGTAAACTTTATGTGAAAATATGCATATGTGTATGTGTATAGATAATATTGATGTCATCGCACAGTGTGTCCAAATCATTTTTTTCTTTTTTGGAAATAATTTTGTAACTTTTGACCGCTTTGCGATATCTAAATGGAAATGGTCAGAGCTGAGGTATTTCTGAGTTGATTTGATGGAATACAAGCCTCTATATGGTCATTGACGTAGTCAGTGATCCTCCAAAGTTGACCACCTCGAATAAGTTGACTTTTTAAATTCGGCAAAAATTCATTTAGAATTTGAAAAAAAAGAAATTTTGTTAATAGAAAGTTCTTGTTAATGTCAATATATATGCTTACATGCTTGGCTTATCTCCTATAGTTTCAAAGATATTCAGGTCGAAATATATTTTTTGTCCATTTTTAGCCATTTTTGGAAATTAAGTATTTTTTTAAAGATAACGGACTTATGCGCCAGATTCTCAATAAAATTTTAAAAAAATTTAGCGTAATAACTCCATTAATATATTCATTCCTTAAAAAATATATTTATCTGAATTTTAAACTTTAAAATAAAATTAATAATTTTTTTTAGATCTTTTACAAAAAGGTGGCAACACATATTCACTTTAAAAAAATATTTTGTTCGTGCTTTATAATTTTTTTATTGTCTTATAAGGAAATCTTAATAAGAATCCATGAAAACTAAATCCGAATGATATTGGAACATTGTTATATCCACATATGCCCGTCCAAACTTCAATTGGATCAATTTTAGAAACAAATAATTTTTCTTTGCTAGCTAGAATCATTTTTTAATTATCCTTAGTATACAACTACATATGTAAGTTAAACATACGGGAAGCATTTTCTGCCAGATGACCTGTATAATGACAAGATGATCATTTAATGGAAAAGTAAAATTTTTGAGATTTTGGAAATTTTCGTATGAATAATTGGGAATCTTTTTTATTTTCCGAATCGTGTTTAGGTATGTAAAACACACATCTTATTGAAGTTTCAAGTGAATTTTGTTAATTAAAAATTAGTCTTCCAGTAGTAAAATTTAACTAATTTCCATACATTTCTACGACACACTGTGCATCATACCTTCATGTAATTTGTAATGAAATAAAACAAATGTTATCGAGAAAAAAAATATATTTATTATTTTATTTGTTTGTTAGTATTTATGTATCCCCTGATTAAATATGTAATTTGTATTAAAAACTGTAATGAGCAACAAACAAAAGCAAAAGATAACAAAATTTTCAAAAGAATAATAAAAAATGCGAATATTGTTCATTTCATTTAGTCTGAATATAAATTACAATAAAATTTATGAAACATATACAGACATTTAAACACACTCGATTTAAATTTAATTCATAAAAAATTGATATATAAATTATAATTTTTTTGATACACTACAATACTGGAAGTGGATGATTAAATTCGCCATGTTATATGCTGTTAATTTTTAACATATAACCGATTTTTATTTTCGATAGAATTATGTGATCTCTCATGGATCTCTAAAAAATAATGATCTAAGAAAAGATTTCCACTTTTTATTCCAAAATACCCAAAATTCCAATTTGGGAAAAACTTGTTAAAAAATTCATTTTCCAGTAAATTAAATAAGATTTGACACTTCTTCAGATTTTTTGAGTATAAAGCAAACATATGTGGGTACAAAATCAAGATATTTCTTCTGTTGTGTACACCCTACAGCCAAAGAGGTGTTTGTTTAAACCATGCATTTTTGACTGATATTTGTAATATGCAGAAACAATTTTGTTACACCTACTTAAATTTATCGTTCGGCTCAACATAACTTTCTGAATCGATTGCTCAATTTTAGTCAATAGTCCAGCAGGCTGTCCATGTGAACCTGGGCTGGGTTAATTGAAAGGAATATGATGATAAAATATGGTACAAGGTGAAGTAAATTGAAACTGTTCATGTTTGGTACAATATTTCAGACAGTTCCTATACAAAAGTCTTTCCGAAATGGGATTCTAAGTTAAGAAAACTGTTTGGCAAAAACAATAATAAATTTTTTATCAATCCAAACCCACTAGCCAAATAAAAAATTTTGAAGAGCTGTAATTAATATTCAGTACTTCAAGAAATTACCTCAAATGTTAAGATCTCTCATGTATCTGAGTATCATGAAAATATTCCCAAAAAATATGTTTTATACAACCAAAAATCATAAAATCAAATTCTTTGAGGGTCGATCGCCAAATTAACATGGCTCCTTCATGGTGTTATTAATATATAGTCACTATTAAAATCTTACATATTTTAAAATTTGAAAATTTTTCTCTTCACAAAAATTAACAAATTTCTGTAAAGTCTATAAAGTATTTTACCTGCGGCCCTCGCGATTTTCCTTACAGACATTTACATTCAATACTCTACACCACAAATGCATGCGAGATAAATACTTTATGTTTCATACATAAGCACTCACACATACATTTAAACATAACACAGAACAATTAATGAGTCAAAAAAATAGTTATAACTTTTTTCCACTGAACCGATTTTGATAATTAATTTAATTGTAATAAAGTACATATAGCAAAATGCCTCTGATATCGGTCTATATATATTACTATACTGAAGCGATTTTGCTGGTTTTCTTTTCAGGACTATAAGCTCGAAGTGGATGTGAGCGTACCAACAGCAAACAACAACGAAGCTTTTAACGTGAGTACCTGCCTCTGTAGACCTAATTTCACGGTGCTCTTTGCAACAACAACAGAGAGACGGACATAGCTAAATCGACTCAGATTTTGATGTAAGAACATATATATATTATGAGGTCTGACATGATTCCCTTTTAACGCTACACATGAAATGATATAAGTGATATACCCTCTTCACCTCTTCACAACCTTATTTTATCTCTATAAATTTTTATCGCTTCCCGAAATGTAAGTAGTTTTTCAGATAAATTTTAACCTACATTGGAGATCTAACTTCCCTGCGATCCACAGTGTTTTCTTAATTCAATTGCAAAATATCAGACTAATGATATGACCGAATATACACTTTTTCCGATAAAATTTTGTGTCGCGTACTTTACGAAAATGTAGTGTTGAAGCCAATTTAAATTATTTTTACTCCGAAGACCAAACGATAACTCGAACTCAGTGAAAGACTACTAAAACCCTAAATAAATATCAGAAGTAAATTACCGTAAGCCCAGTGCTCGAAAATCGTGTAAAAATTATCTTCCTACCTCACTACCCTCACTGAAGACTAGGACGAGACATTTAAAAAATCTGAAAAGTAAATTTCGAACACTTAAATGAAAGGCAATTCAAATTTATATTTCTATTTATATATCAAATTTATATTTCTTTCATTTCTATTAACGGTGCAGTGTATTAAATATTCGTTATGGCCAATGATTTCCACTTTATTTGCATTTTTTTATTAAAATTAAATTAACTAGTTGAATGTTAAAGTAATTTTTTTGTGTAAATAAGAAAAATATATTTAAATGAGATAATTTTAATATAAATAAGTGTAAAAGAATATATAAATTTTATTAAAATAAATAATAATATTGATGAATAATTTTTTATTTGGATTAAAAAATGTTTAATTAAAGAATTTTAAATCAACAAAAAAGATTAAATTGAAACTTGGTATATTATTCCATATTACCAAATCACGGTTAAAAGATTTAGGGACAATTGTTAGCAATCCAAATACAAACCATTGATTTCCACGTTCTCTAAGGAATGTCTTTATATCAAGAATATCAAGTATCCGAGGTTCAACCCCGACAACGGGAAAATGTTGCCAAACTGAGTCTTCGAATATTAAAAATGTGAATAATGAGCAGCAAGAAAAAGTTTATAAGTTTTCTATTACCAGACCCATTGTGGTAACAAGTAGAGTATAAATAACAGGTCCCTTTTCTTTTTTATATCATCTTTAGAGGGGAGAATACTGTCTCAAGGCCGTTTTTTACTAAATGAATTATTTCAGACTTAATACCTAAAAGACGGATATGGTATTTGAATTATAGACTTTTATAGATTATAGAACTAAAAAGCAAGATCGAAATATTCCTAACATATAATTATAATCTTATGCTCTAAGGTAACATAGGCTAAAAAAACGTTTGGACCAGGGGTAGGGGTACCTCTCATTCAAAGCAAATATTAATTATCGATTATCTAAAGAACCACTACATCGGGAATTTTTAAATTTGGTCCCAATATCTATTTCAATGAACTATTTTACAAAAATATGGGGAAAAGGTAACCCCATGCAAAGCAAATTTTAATCTTTGAATATTTAAAAAACTTTAACAGCGAAAATTTTCAAATTTTGTCCCAATAATTCTTTATGCAACTTTTTAACGGTTTTAAGTTTGAAACGGATATGATCAAGGGAAGAAGTAGCCCTCATAAAAGGCAAATATTTGTCATCAAATAGGATCATGGGAAAATTAGCCCCCATACAAAGAAAATATTGATAATCCCAATAAATCCCACTAAATTTCTAAAGTAACTGTTTAACTGGACAGAATGAATTGCGAATAGGATCATGGGGAGATGTGTCCCCAAATAAAGAAAATGTTTATATTGGATATATAAAGAACTATAACAGTAATAGTTCTCAAACTCGACCCAGATAACTTCCTCAAAAATCTTTTTTGTTGACCAAAATATAGGACGGATAAACCCATGTGGAAGGATACAACCCACTTTGTAATATATTTTTACAATTTTAATTTTTAGTGATGAAGTTTCGAATCTTTTTCGGAAACTATCTTAGGTAATTCATTTCCGTTTACAATAGTTCACACTTTTTTGCGTTCTTCAATTCCCTTTTAACAAAACCCCAATATCTCGCCACTGACCCAAACTCAGGGAAGATTTACCTCTCGTAGTATAAATACCAGATTATTGTTATGTTCCACTTAAGGGCTTATTAATCATAGTGACAGTCAAACCAAAAATAAGTGGACACATTATAAAGTCTTATGAATGAAAGTAGGTGTTTTTTGTAAAAAATTTTTGATAATGATTTCGGTACTTATAGAGTCCGTTGTAACAAATGTTTGGCTTCTTTTGCCGCAACTACACATTGCTTGCTTTGCCAAGAACTTTTTCGGAAATTTTTTATGGCCCTAAATTCCCCAGAGCATCAGCAAAATATAATTTTTTATGAAGAAGTTGCGAATATAGTAAGAATATTCACTTTCGAAAATTTTACATCGATTTCCGTGCTCTGTTTTTGGCCTCTAAATTTTTAGCAGTGTTCATTTTTGAAACTTGTTGTTTTTATACCCTACACCACCTTAGGTGGTTAGGGTATAATGCGTTTGTGCAATAAGGTTGCAACGCACAGAAAAATATTACTACCACCACTTTTGAGTATATCGTCTCGCTGGCTAGCTGTTTGGCAGTCCTTGTAAACCTTATGAACAAAATGCAGGCCGAAGTTTTAAGATATCTTGGCACAAATTAGTTTTATTATATTCTAAAATTGCCAAATTATACGATCGGTACATTATTTTTCATAGGTCCCATGCAACCCTTCCAAATATCACTTTGAAGGTCTTAAATCTTACTTATACGTTGGTACTGTAATAAGAATTAATCAAATCGAGACGAATATAAGCAAAAATTAATGTACGAAATTTTACGAGGGACGGTCTATAATTTATTCTTGCTCCCATAAAAGACCCACAAAAGAAATTATTAGAACGTTTTAATTCCACACTGAAGTTCATATCAGTTGAATATATTGCACACTTTCATTAATTTTTGGAATCTACTACATATAACTAACTATGTGGAGTAGGGTATTAAATACACGGGCTTGACCGAGTATAACTTCTTACTTGTTAAACCAGCATTACTTAAATTTTTGTATCAAATTTTTCAAACACTGAGCTAACTGGCTCGGTTTCTTATAGGATTCATTGGAAGCTCTTTTGAAAATGCTCTCTTTTGCCGACTTAAGGAACATCATTCTCCGTAAAACATGTTTTCTATCAACGCACAAATTCTCCGCTTACGGTTAAATAATATTTGAAACCATTTAAAAGCAGACCTTTTGTTGAAAATATTTATAACTTTAGTACGAACTTGAACTTGAGTTAAAAGTTTTAATAAAAAACGAATGTTAAGAATTTTTCGATCTCACCATCTAAAGAGTATTTTTTTTCAAATATTTTCATAAAATTTTAGCAAATAAAAAAATATTTTAAAATAAAAATAAATATAATTTTTGACTTAACATTTCTAATATTTTCTAAATTTTTTCTTATAACAAAAATTTTGTATAAAATTATCTTTTAACAAAATTTTTTTTTGAAATTTTTTTTTAAAAATTTCTCTAGCCAAAAATTTTCTTTCAAAAATATTCTCTAAACCAAAAATTGTTCGAAATTTTCGCTAAACAAAAAAGTTTTTTTGTAAATCTACAATTTTATCTTAATAAATATTTTCTCTCAACAATAGAAAATTTATCGATAAATTTAATTTCTTTTTATAAAAATTCATTGAAATGCCTTAAATTATTTTTAACTAAATAAAATATTTATGGTAAATTTTTTATAAATATCCAAAAATTTCTCCTGAATTATTAATCAAAATTTTACTTCGATAAATATTTATCGACATTTTTTAACCAACTGTTAATCGAATACTTTCTAAAGGAGTATTTTTTTTTAACATTAAAACCCGAAGTATCGACAATTTTCTAAATACTTTGTTAATCATTTTTTTCTAAAAAAGTTATTGATCAAAGTTCTGTATAAATCAAAAACTTTAGCAAATTTTCTTTAAATCAAGTTTAAATCAAACATTTTATTTAAATCAATATTTTTTTCCAAAATGTTCTCTAAATCAAATATTTATCAATTTCTCCCATTAAATGCTGTATTTTTCGAATATTTTTTATAAATCAATAATTATTCTACGATTTTCTTCAATTCAAGAGTTAAAGGATTTTTTTTTTCTAAATATATTATTTTCCTTGAATTATCCTTATTTAATAAAAAATCGACTTTTTTCTTTTGTTTAAAATTTCAAACAATTCAACAAGAGTTAACTGGAAATATCTTCAATGAAAAAAGTAAAAAATAAATTTGTTTACCCTCCACCACGAAAAGAGGTGAAGAGGTTATACTAACTTTGTCATTTCGTGTGTATCTTTAAAAATCATGTACATATATTCTCCCATCAAATCAAAATCTGAGTCGATTAAGATATGCACGTCTGTCTGTCCTTCTATCTGTACATCTGTCTGCTCATCTGTTTGCTTGTTGTTGACACGCTCACATTTATAATAATTGACAGGGTTCAATGAAATTTGTTATAGTCCCTATATGTTCCCTTATTAAAACCAACAAAATCGGTTTAGTATATTAAAAGATATAGATCGATATCTGAGGCATCCACTAAGTTCAAGCAAAAATAATTTTTTAAATTGTGAATTATAAATCTATAAATTAGAGAAAAACTTGTATAAATTGTAAACGCCTGTGAGCGTATATGTGAGTGTACGTAAAATTACTTCACACGCATTGTGGTGTAGGGTATTGAAGATTCAACATGACCAAATATGGAATTCTTATTTGATATTTTTAACGAGTTATTGTAAACATAAAACGCCCATTATTAAAAAGCGAATTCAAACAAGTGAGAGTGACATATATTTGGTTATGCCAAATCTTCAATATCCTCCACCACAAACGCATGTGAATTAAATACGTTAAGTTTCTTATATACACACTCACACATGAACCCTAAAACGTATACAATATATAAAAGATTTACGTAAATATAACACAGAAACACTTTGAGGGTCATTAAATAAGTTATTACATTTTTTTCTTGCTCAACCGATTTTGATCATTTTTGGAATGGAAATGAACTCACTGCGTAACTCACTTGACAATTTTACCACAGTTCTTCTCTTGAATTTAAAGCTTGGCTCAGATATTGGTTTATATCTTTTAATATACTGAACCGATTTTATAAACTTTATGGTATCTGAGATGATTCTGCTTAGCGTTACTCGAAATGACAAAGTTACCATTTGCAGTGGTGGAGTGTATAAAAATAATAATGAATAAACAAAAAACGATATAACAAAGTGAAATGAAATAAAAAAATACATTAAACAGAATAAAAAAGTACTTAAAATTCAAATCAAAGATTTTACAATAAGAATTACATTATTAACAAAACAACAACAATAATAACAACTGAAACAAAACAAAAATTCACACAATAAAAAGTTAAAATGAAGACAAAAAATACCAAAACAAACGCCTACTTCAAAAGAAAAGTGAACGAAAGAAGAACAAAAGAACGAATAAAATAAAAAAATCATTGGTTGTATGCAAAACGATAAAAGGAAAACTCCTTTGTTCAAGTGTTTGTATGCGTGTGTGTGTAAGTGAATGACACGTGATCATTAAAAAATATTTTAAAGTTACTTAAGGCTTCCATACTTTTATATTTCTTTTTTTCGTTTCTTTTTTAAACATGTAAGTGTGTGTGAGTGTATTAGTATTGATTGGTATTACACATGTGTTATTTGATAAAGAAAAGTTTCATAAATTTTATTTAATTTTGAAAAAATTTATATTTATTTCAGAAAAGAAATTAGGAATATTTTTATCGGTTATGTAGGTCATTGAATGCGCTATTTTTAGTTGCAAATTTTTCCACAAATTTCTATTAATTTTATTGAAAATTTTCTTTTAAATAGAGTGTCAATCGAATTTTTATTATTATCTATCATATATTTATTGATTTTTAAAAAAAGAATTTATTGAATATTTTCTCTCAACAGAAAATTTATCGAAATTTTCCTCTTCGATAAATTCTCTTCTATAGCAAAATTATACAGAACATATTAAAAAAATTCTACTATACAAAAACAATAAAATTCTCTTGTAAAATTAATCTAAAATTCTCTTCTAATAAAAAGTCATAATTTTTTTAATAACCTCTTCTTTGGAAAATTTTTTTTTTGAAACTTTACAGTCGTTTCTTATTAGTTGTCAAAGAAGTTACTGGTAGTCTTCGTAGACAAGTTATCAAGAATACAATGTGGCCGCTCTTCGTCTGCTTTAAGACCACCAAAATAATTTCTTAATAGTTCTCTTCAACGACACTTCTTTTTTATTTTCGCAGGATATTACCACAAAATGTTCTTCAATGGAAAATTTTCTTTTACAAAAAATTCTATTCAAATTCTTTTTTATAGAAAATTTTCCAAAAATGATCTTCTATAATGAATTTTTTTGAAATTCTCTTTTACATTGAGTTTATAAAAAATTCTCTAAATTCTCTTCTATACAAAGTCATTAAATTTTCTTTTATGAACATCTTTCTTCAAATTATGTTCTATTAAAAATGTGTATTAAAATTATATTCTATGAAAAGATATTTTTTAAATTTTCTTAATATTCTCCGCTTCTTGGAATTTTCTTAAAATATTCTTCTATGAAGAATTTGCTTTTAAATCTCTTCAATAAAAAAAATTCCTGATTTCTCATCTATATTTTTTTTAATTGTTTGTCTATATAAAATTTTCTTAAAATTCTCTTCTTTAGAAATTTTTAATGAAAATTCTCTTCTATAGAAAGTTTTCTTTAAATTATAATCTTTTTAATTTTTTTTTTAATTCTCATAGTAATGATTTTTCTATAGAGATTTTCTCTTCTATAAAGAATTTTCTTAAATTTATATTTTAACGAAATTTTTTTTTCATAATTTTCTATAGAAAATTTTTCTCAGGATTATTTTCTATAGAATTTTTTTCTTTAAAACTTAGAGACTTTTTCTGAAAATCCTTTTAACAGAGAATTTCCTTAAAATTCTATTCTATAATTTCTTTTATTTCAATTTCCTTGCAATATTTTTTTTAATTCTTCAAAATTCTTTTCTATAATTATTTAATTAACACTCTTTCGTCTATAGAGAATTTTCTTAAAATTCTCTTCTTCAGAGAATATTCATAAAACTCATTTCTATGGAGAAAATTTTCTTCTAATTAAATTATATAAAAAAACCAAAATCACTTCTGCAGAGAATTTTCTTCAAATTCTCTTCTATAAGAAATTGTTCTTAAACTTCGCTTTTATACCAAAAATGTTCTTAAAATTCTTTCATTACCACTTTAATAGTATTTTTTTTATTTTTTATTAAATATCGAAAATTCTACTTAGACCTCGTTTTTATCGAAATTTTGCTTCTAAATGTAGTATTCGTAGAAATCGATTATTATGTTGAAGTATCACATGAAATATAGAAATTAATATATTTTTATTCACTATTTGTGTTAGTGAAGTGATTTGAACAAAAAAACTGAAACTCATATATAAACATTTAAAAAGGATTTGCCATACTGCGTATAAATTCAAATTTAACATACCAACCTTATTCACTAAAGGATGTTAAAAGCTTTCTTATCTTTTACATTCTTACCTACGCAATACACCCATCTCACATTTTGATGAGAATCACTCAAAGTCGCCTTTCGTTATAAAATAAGACAGATAATATGAATAAAAACCCAATGAACAAAAGCGAAAAAAATAACCTCCAAAGAGTATTTAAAGAAGAAAAAGAAGAAAAAAAATATACACAAATATTTAAAGATAAAAGAAATTCCATTGATTATGATAACGCTGACATTGCGACATTTTTTTTTTTTCTTAGCTTAACTCGGTTTTGCTTGTATTTCTTCTTTCAGTGAAGTAAAGGATATTTACAATTCTATCTATCAATAAGTTATAATACATAATTCGATAATGTTAGAAAAAAATAATAAAAATTTACCCACATACACATGCGAACAAACTTACATACTTACATATACATTAACTTACGTGTTACTAATGCGCGGAAACAAGGCAGTTAAACGACAATAACAAGTTAAGGCTGATTTGTTATATTTTCTCTTTCTTCGTGTTGTTGTTCTTATTGTTGTTGTTGTTTTTTTGGAATTGCTATAAAAAGGGCTTTTTCAGAGTTAAATACTTGTTTAAGTTACAAAATACAAGTCCCTTTTATAAGTACTACTTTTACACAATAACAAGAAACAACATACACACATAAACTAATACAGACTACTACACATACACATACATAAATACTTAATATTATACAACTACACAGCATGATGTGAGTATGTTTTTAACAAGCTTAAGTAAATGTTACAACAAAAGGGTGTCTTTATATTACTTTGCGAGCAACAGCAACAACAACAATATGTTACAAGCAACAATAACAACAACAAGGCATTAACCAACAACAGCAACAAAAAAAACATGTAAAATAAACGAAACGAATTATAAAGAACAAAAAAAATCGTTTTGTGTGCAAATGTGATTTAAAGGCGACATTTGTGTTAGATTCAAGCACCTGATGTCACATTATTATCATCATTGTGTCTCATTGGATTCTTTTTCTTTTTTCGTTTTTTTCTTTTTTTCGGTTGTCTTCCCTTTTGCATGCGTACAGAAGTGGGTGTATTAAAACGAGCTATTTCACAGGAAGTGTTACTGTTGGAAACTATATTTTAATTGTTCTTCGAAACATAATGGCTTCAAAGGTTTCAACAATTTTATTTTATTTCTTAGAAATATGAAAATTGGAATACCTGATTTATTATTAATAACGTGTAAAGAGATAAAGGGCGATATTATCGAAATTTTTCTCTAAATAAAGAATTTATCAAATTAATCAATTTTGAATTAAATCGACAATTTTTTTCTGATTTATGTTTTTATTGAAAATGTTCTTTAAATAAGAAAATTTAAGAAACTTTTAAATTAAAAATAAAATTGAGAGAGAGAGAAAAAAAAAACAATTTTCTTTAAAAGTGTATGTAAAAGTAAACATTAATTCAGTAAAAATTTAAAAAAATCTTATAGAAAAAAGTTAAAAAATCATGTCGTAAAAAATTTTAAGTATTAAAAATAATTTCTAAAGAAGACAATTTTAGGAAATTTTCTAAAGAATATTTTCTTAAAAATACTTTCTTACAAGAGAATTTTACAAAAAAATTATAGAAGCGAATTCTAAGTACATTTTCATAAAGTAGCAAATTTTCTGTAGAAGAGAAGTAAAAATAAATTAAAAGACAAATTTTAAAGAAGAGAATTTTAAGAAATCTTTATAGAAAATAAATTTAAAATATTCTCTATAGAAGATAATTTTTTCTTTATTGGAAAGAATTCTAAGAAAATTCTCTATGGAAGAGAATTCTAAGAAAATTATTTATAGAGAGAGAGTTTTAAGAAAGTTCTCTATAGAGGGAATTTTAAAAAATATCCATAGAAGAAATTTTAAGAAAGGTCTCCATAGAAGGGAACTTTAAGAAAAAATTTTTTAGAGGAGAATTTGAAGAAAATCTGTAAAGAGAAGAATTTTCAGATTTTTAAGAAAATTTTCTTTTCAAGAAAATTTTTTGCAGAAGAGAATATTAAGAAAATTGTCGAATTTTTCTATATTTAAAGTAGTTGTAAGAAAAAAATATAGAAAAGAATATTAAGAAAATTGTCTATATTAAATAATACCAAACACATTTTCAATAGAATAGAATTTTCAGAAAATTTTCTGTAGAAGAGAATTTTCAGAAAAATTTTATCTGTTTTTAGAATTTTCAAAAAAATCTTTGTAAAAATAAATTTCAAGAAAAAATCTATATAAAAGAGAAATTTTCGAAATAAGGACAATAAGGAGAAAAAAATATACAAGATTTTCTATAGAAATGTATTTTATGCAAATTTTCAATAGAAGAAAATAAAAAAATCCTTATAAAGGAATTTTGAGAACTTTTAATAGAAGAGTATTTTAAGAATTTTTATAAAAGTTAAAATTGTTTAATTAATGAAGTTCCAGTTCACTTTGTACAGGGGAAAATTTTGAAAAATTTCCAACAAATAGAGCTTTCTTATGCCTTTCAACAGAAAACAAGTAAAATTGCTTGATGATTATACACACATACATACCTCCATATACCTATACAATAGTATATATAACAAGGAAACTTTTTTCTACGGAACCGATTTGATAATTTTTGAAATAGTAATTAAGTAAATACTTCTCATTATTATGGCACAATTTTATTCTAATTTGTCGATTTATAATTGATAATTTTGTGTAAGTTTTTCGTTTTAATTTGGAGTTTGTCTAAGATATCGGTCTATATAACTTTATATACTGAATCGATTTTTTGGTTTTAAATAGGAAGCTTCTCAGGCCTAAATTCATTGAGTTCTGTCAATTATTAAGGATGTGAGAATACCAACAACATACAGACGTACATTAATCGACACAGATTTTGATTTGATGCAAGAATATATGGGGTCTTAGATAATTCCTTCTTAGCGTTACACACGGACCACCACTTGTGATGATGGATGCTATAAAAGATTGATAAAATTACTTATAAATCGCAAAAATTTTGAAAAAAAAAAATACATTATTAGTTTAGAATAACACCTCCTCTGATCACACCCTTTATAACGATTACTTGTGTAACTATGTTTATTATGTTTTCTTTACTTTATAATTTTTTCTCTTCATCGTTACACAGGAGATTTTTAACATAACGAGCCAAAAAACAGCGAAAGCTAAATACAAAAGGAATTGTCATCATCATGTCAGATTACATTTAAATGATTTTTACATTTTTTTTCTTCTTCTATTTTTTGTATCTTTTTGCTGTTTATTTTTGTTGTTTACTAGAAAAAAATAAATAAATAAAAATGTTAAAGGTTACAATTTTTGGTTTGTCTAATAAAAACAGCTTTGCAGGTATTTAAAATGGTCTTTTATTAAGATTTTTACATTGTTAAAACAGTACACACATTACATAGGTGTATGTGTATGAGTGTGTGAGAATATTTACATTAGTATGAGTTTTGTTTTATTTCACAATAAAATTTGGATTAACAACCAAGAACATCATTGTTCTATAAAATCCGTACAAATATTTAGGATTTTCTATTTATATTCTGAAGGAAATTGTTTAAAACTGTTGGCTTATGAGTGACGTGAGTGACAAAAGTTGGACTGAGAAATATAAAATTTTAATAATTTTATATTCTTAAGAAATATGAGAATATTATATTATTATATTATTAAAATTAAATATGAATTTAAGAATCTGTGAACACTTCAGTAACACAAATGCAGACATATTAGATCTGTTGTTAAAAAATCTATAAATTGGAAAATAAGTTTTAAGAAAATTTTCTATAGAATACATATTTTGAGAAATCTTCCAATGGAACAAAAAATTAGACGAAGAAGAATTTTTTCGATAGCAATTTTTAAAAATTCTATATTTTTAAAATATTAAGAAAATTTTCTTTAAAGAATGCATAAATTTTCGAAAATTTTCTGTTGAGAGGAGTTTTTCAAAAATTTATTATAGATTAGAAGTTTTTGAAAATTTTCTTTGGAAGGGAATTTTTTTTTTTTATTTTTTATAAAAGATAATTTTTTTGAAAATTTCTAACAGAAAATATTTCGTTTTAAATTTTTTATAGAGAGAAATTTTGTATAAAAATAATAAAGATATTTTTTTGAAAAATTTCTTCTGAATAGAGTTTTAGAACGGTTTTCTATTGAAAGGAAATTCTTATTTTTTTTTTTAGAAATGGATTTTTTAAGAAAATATTCTATGAAAGATAATTTTTAGATTTTTTTAATTAATTCATATACAAATTTTGCAGAAAAAAATTAAGAAAATAATTTTTATAGAAGAAATATTTAGAGAAAAATTTCTGAAGAAGAAATAATTTGAGAAAATTTTTTTGGAAATATTCTATAGAAGAAAATGTTGAAAGAACTGTTTTTAGTTTTTAAATAACAGCAAAATTGGAAAAATTACCCCGAAGTGTAATATTAAGAAATATTTCTTTAAAAAGAAAAATTTTAATAAAGTATTCTCCAGGAAAGAAATTTTTAAAAAATAAATTAAAAAAGAATTTTAAAAAAATCTCTAGAAGAGAAATTTGATAAACTTTTCTTTACAAGAGGCATTTTGTTAAAATTGTAGAGACATTTGTTAATAATTTCCAGAGAAAAGAAATTTTTAGAAAACTTTTTTTGTAGGGCAAAAAGTATAATATCTCCAAAAATCGATAGAAAAAAATCTATAGAATATAATTGTGATAATCATTCTATAGAAAAGAACTTTGGAGAAAAAATCTTTAGAAAAAAATTCGCGCAGCGAACGAAAGCTAACTGTAGAAGAGAAATTTTGAAAAAAATTCTCTAAGAAAGAAATTTTGAAAAAAAATTCTTTAGAAGAAAAATGTTGAAAATTTTTCTTTTGAAGGAAATTTTAGAAATATTTGAAAAGATTTCCAAGAAAGAAAAATTTTGAAAATTTTTATTGTGTTACTAACATTTATGTTAAATTTATGCGTTTTAAAATAAATTTTTGTAGGACGTATATGTGAGATTAGTGCCCTTCAGGGTGATATTTTGAAGGGAACTTATATTAGACCTATGAGAAACATTTGATATGGACTTATGTCACTCAAAATTCCATTAAAATCGCTTTACATTTTGGACTTTTATGAGCTACATTAAGATGGCCAATTTGAATATGCTTTGTCTTTGGGTGAACATAAGATGTACTAAATTTAAGGTATTTTAAAAATTGCTACCTGTAGAGTACACACAACGTTAACGTGGACAAACAGTCAGACAGAAGAACATCGTTTAATCGATTCAGAAATTGATTCTGAGTCGAATGGTCTACTTAAACATACTCCTTTTCTTTATGTAACAAACATCATCACAAACGCTTAATACCTACAGTGGTCGTGTAGGGTATAAAGATTTACAAATTCTAACGTAGAGTATAATTTTGAAATTTTCCATGTTTAAAGAACTTTAAAGTTAAAAACTTTATTTTAAAAAAACCATTCAATTTAATATAATAATGAAGCAAAAATAAAGCAGCATTGTTATCATTAACTTGTCATTTCAAATTTGTATTTAAATTTCATGTAACTGTGTGTGTGCATACATAAACGTGTGAGTATATAAAAGAAATTAAGAAAAAAATAAACATTAAATTTGACCTCTTTTTTTTAATAAAAATTGCATATATTTTACATTAAAAAATAAAATCATCACACAATCATACACTTACAAAAATAAACGCTGCAATACACACACATATATATACACACTTAACTATACTAACCAATACACGTACAAACGTTTATTAATATAAGAACTGTAAGAGAGAGAGAGAGAGAGAGATAGAGAGAGAGAGAGGGAGAGAGAGAGAATGAATAAAAAATAAGAAAATATGTATCATTAAAGAAATTAACAACATAAAAATATATAAACTTTATTTTTCATTCATTTATATAGATTTCGTCCTTTGCCTCTGTTTGAAGGGAAAAGAAAATTTTCTGGTAATTTTTATGTTTCTTTTTTCTTATTTTAAAGTGACATTAATGAGGCGCCGTAATAATGCAATTACCACATTATTTTGGTTAACGAAAATAAAGAAAAACACCTCTAGCAGCCGTAGCATCATCATCATCATCGTCAGGAGCAGATACAATATTACATGAATATCTGAAAGAAATTTTGTGTTAAAGAAAAAATATTAATAAAATCGTAATATTATATATTTTCCTTGTACCTGATAACTTCCAATTAGTAAACGTTGCCGTTTAATTATTTTGCTGA
The DNA here is from genome assembly GCA_004302925.2 of Cochliomyia hominivorax. Classification (NCBI taxonomy): domain Eukaryota; kingdom Metazoa; phylum Arthropoda; class Insecta; order Diptera; family Calliphoridae; genus Cochliomyia; species Cochliomyia hominivorax. The sequence continues at coordinate 45,748 of PYHX02000516.1, forward strand.
AATTGTGCTCTTAAGTAAAATGTAAAGATTTATTTTCGTTTTTTAAATTAATATTAAGGGAAGCAATTCTTTTAATGGAGTAATGGGGAATAAAGAGAAAATTGGTTATTTTTAAGAGGCAATAATGAAGATGAAACGGAAATTTTCTATAGCAACGGAATTAACTACTAATTTTTGAATAAAAAGGGGAAAAAATGGAACAAATTAAAAATTTAATAAAAAAGCAATTTCATAAAAAACATATTGAAGGTCAAAAATATGTGTTCTAAAACAGAAAATTTTTAAAGAAGAACCCAGGCGGTTTGGAGAATTTGTCACTTTTGGTACAAATATCTCTTTACTAGGCTTTTTCACCATAGCGACAGGATGCCAAGTCTGACACAAAATAAATGGAAGCAGCCTTTTTGTAAATATTCCTTAACATAAATTTCGGTATTAATAGAACCCATTGTAACACATGATTGACTAATTTTAAATAAACCATAACAAGAGCTTTTGGGGTAATTTTGACTGCCTTTGGGTCCTAAACTTTCCTTCAACATTCACTCAAGCATTAGCAACATAAAATTTTTAACCAAAAAGTTGCTAAAGATCTGCCAGAATATACATCACCTCATGGAATATTTTTTTCACAAAACTTGACTACTGCGCCTTGTTTTTGGCCTTTAAATTTTTAAGCAGCGTTCCTGTCAGGAGCATTTTGAGCCTTGTATGTGTTAAAAACTTCATTAGCTCTAACTTTTCATGTCAAATAGTTTAAGCACTTTAATAATTATGGTACCGGTTTTTCTGATCATTCATTTTAATCGGATAAACAATTTATTTATTTGTTTGGCATTAAGCATAACAACTGACATGTTTTACAAAATAAAACTTGTTAAGAAAATCAAATAATATTTGAGTTAAATTTTTCGATCTCAACTCTTTATAATATTTATCGAACGCTTTTTCTGAATCGAGTATTTTTTAATCGGTTATGTATCGAATAGTCAATTTGTAATTTTATTCAAATCCCCAAAACTTACAAAATTTTTTTTAATAAACAGCTATGAAATCTCTCATGGAAATAGGCTTAAGGATTTAAATGACTTAAACTTTATATGAATTATAAATCAAAAAGAATTTCCTTTTTTAAATTTTAAATGTTTATTATTTTCTTTGTCTTTTTCTAAAATTATTTTTCATTTTTATAATTCAAAGCAAAATTTTGTCTCTCTTTGAACTAGAGATTTAGAAATGTTTGCTTAAACATTAAATAAATATTTATTTATCCTTTTTCAACAACAAAAACAAACAAGCGACGCATAGTGATTCGTTTCATGGACAAAAATACTAAAGTATTTAGAATGAACTGAAATTTTCTTTAATATAATAATTAATAAAATCAATATTAGAAAATAAAAGTTCCAAAAAATTTTGAGTTATGATAGATTCCTTCAGAGGGAACAGCTGCCAGTTTTCTATTAAATTAGAGAAAATCGAATTTATTCAAAGGTAATATTACATTTTCTACATACTTTTTCAAGTTTTTTGATTCAATATAATCGCACTTACTACAAATTTAAAGGAAAGAGTAGCTGCCAGTTTTTTTTTATTTTGATTTTGATAATATCCAAATTTTCCTGGATTTTCTATACGAAATTCACAAAATACCGAATATTTGACATGAAAATAAAAGCAAAAAGTTTACTTTTATGTATAATTTTTTAATGTCAATTAATTGCACATATTTATAAATTAATAGTCAAAAGAGAACATCTGCCAGTTTTTTGTCAAATTTGGGAAAAACAAAGATTTTTATCGTAATATTTAGCCACAATAATTTAATTTTCTATTCAATTTTTGGAATGATAATACAGTTTCTGCTGAACCGATTTTTTATAAGTTTTAGAATAGTAATGCAGTATTTCATAAATATTTCATTCCAATTTGTCGATTTTTTGATTTACAATTTTACGAAGGTTTTTATGCTTGAACTTAGATGTTGTCACAGATATCGTTATATACCTTTTAACATACTAAACTGATTTTGCTGGTTTTAAACAGAAAACTTCTCGGAAATGTAACAAATTCAGTAGTCGAATTTTATTCAGCTTTGTTAATTATTGTGGATGTGAGCGTGCCAATAACAGACAAACAGTAAGATGAAATGAGTGACGAATAGAAAGACTGAAAAACACGGACAAATCGACTTACATTTCGATTTGATGCAGGAATATATATACCTTATGGAGTCTTCATCACTTATTGTGGTAAAGAGTGTTAAAAACAATTATAGTTGGATGATTTAATTAGCTTTAAAAAAAAAGATATATGACAGGTACCATTATCCTTCTTCCGATATTAGAGACATATGTTGTATATAATTTTAACTACATAAAATTCATAATTAAAAAATCTCAGATTTTGTCGATCATAATTGTGCACAGTATTTTAGATTTTATCTTTAGGATATTTGCGAGTTGTCTGAATCATTTTACAAGGTGTCTAAAAGTTTTTAGAACTCTGAGATAAATAAACTTTTTTTGCCGATTATTCTATAGACACGAATTACTGTGCTACGACTAACTGTTTGCAAAGAAACACAAACGTTTATTTTACTGCTTTTTTTTTGTTGTTTTTGTTTTAATATTTTTTATCTTTCCATGAAAATATTTTTCAAATTAAAATCTTATTAAATACTTATTCACAGACATATTTTTCTAACTTTTCATTTTTTGGCATTAAACTAGAAAAATTTACCAACAAAAACAGAAAAAGACTTTAATGGATGTTCCACCATACAACATATTTTCTAGAAATAAATAAAAAATATGAAAAATTAAAAACCTCAAAAAGTTAAGGAGAACCCAGAGAAGAAAATATCCTCCAAAAATGGAAAAGAAGGCATTTAAATGTTTTTCTCACACACAAGTGTAAAAAATTACGTTGATTTACTACAATTCAGTTATTTTTTCGCATAACTTTTTTATGTAAATATTTCAAAAAAAAGAAAAAATAGAAGAGAAATTGTAAAATAAATAAAAATTCAAGTTCTATTTTTTTATTAAAACTAAAAGGACCAACTTCACAGGATGTTTAATATCATTACATCACAGAAGTCTGTTGGATGATATTTTCCTCCTTTTTGAATGTATGTGTAAATGAGAGAACTTATATTTGTTAAGTTTTGAGTGAGAGTATTTGTGTGTGTGTGAGTGTATGTGGGTTAGTATTTGTTTGTAATTTTTTTGTGTTGTAAATAAATAAAAAAGTGGTTGTATTAATATTTGTGTAAGTGTGTGTGTTAGTGGTTTTTTAAGCACAATTAAAAACTGCAACATATGCGGGTCTATTTGTTGGAGGCTACAACATTTGCAAGCTGCTCCAGAAAAACGATAAACGGTATTATACGTTTATTACAGGACTTATATCTGGGTCACAGAGATATAAACATATAACGCTTATCGCTAAAATTGTCGAAGTTATGGCAAAAATTTTAACATTTCATTAATAAAATGTTCCTAAGTAATAAAATTTAACGAAAAAGTTTGACTTAATAGAAAATTTATCAGAACCCTTTCTATAAGTAGCACAATTTCTTTCTTAGATAAAAATCGAAATCTTTCTCTATTCAGATAATCAATAATTTTTTCATTTTTAAAAATGTATCAAAATTTTTTTGTTTAAAAAAATGTATCGAAAATTTTCTCTTAAAGAATTTTATAGAAAATTTCCTCTCAATAGAAAATTCGTTGAAAGTTTTCTCTCAATAAGAAATCCATTAAAATTTTTTCTCAATAAAAAATTAACGATAGTTTTCTCTCAATGGAATATTCATCGAAAATATACTTTACAGATTTTTAGACAATTTTCTCTAAACAGAAAATTTTTAGAAAGTCTTGCTTTTAATAGAAATTTTAAAAAGGATTTTTTCTTAATAGGAAATTTTTTGAAGAATTTGAAAACCTTCTATAAAATAGTGTTTGTTTGATTTTCTCTAAAAAACGTTTTTGAAAAAATTCTGCAAAAATTTTTAATAAATTTGTGTAGAACTAAATTTTCTCTATCAGATTTTCCCAATGAAAATTTTCTCTTCATAGAAAATTTTTCGAATATATTTTTTGTAAAACTAAATTTATCGAAGATTTTTTAAAGCAAATTTATCTTGATATTATAATCAAATTTATTAAAAGTTGTCTCTAAGTAAAAAATTTGTGAAAAATGTTTTCTTAAAAATTTTCTTTACCGAAATTTGTCGAATTTTTTTTAATAGGAAATTTTTCGAAAATTTTTCTCTAAATAGAGATTTATCGAAAAATTTTCTTTATATAGAAAATTTAACAAAAAAGAATTTTTCAGAAAATTTAACGAAACTTTTAAATTTTTTTTTAAAATTTTACTTATCGAAATTTTACTAATTCAAATACTTATCTAAAATTTTATTTATTTTGAAAAGTTATACAAAAAATTTATTCGAATAGATATTGAAAACTATCCTAATTCGAATATTTACCAAAAAATTCTTTCAATACCAATATTTATCAAAAGTTGGCTATTTATCGAATATTTATCGATTTTTTCTTATTCGAATATCCTATTTGATTATCTATCGAAATTTTTTTTTTTAGAATTTCTTCTAATTCGATTATTAATCGAAAATTTTTATCTGATTCGAATATTTGTCGATCATTTTTTCGTTTCGAATGTTTATCAAAATTTTACTATAATTCAAATATTTACCGAAAATTTTCTGTAATTCGAATATTTATCGAAAATTTCTTCTTATTCAGATATCATTCGAAAATTTTGTCTAAACAATAAATTCATCTTAAAATTTTTCCAAATAATAAATTGGTCGAATATTTTCTCTTAACAGAAATTTTATCGAAAACTTTCTTTCAAGATTTTTTTCAAAATTTATTAAAATTTTTATCTATTTATTTTAAAATTTCTGCAAAATTTATTTTAGAATCAAAGATAGAACTGTAGCATTTCCTTGATGTAGTGCAAATTAAGAGTAAAACATTTTATTTTGCTATTCAGCCTTAATTTTAATATCAAATTAAGAACATATTCAATTACACATTTAAATTTCCACAAAATAGAACCAGAACTCCGTTCAGAAAATGAGAGAACATATAATGAAGAGATAAAGGAAGGAAAACATATTTGAGAAAGAAGTAAAAAAAGCCCAAACTACTAAAAACAACAGTTCTAATTAAAATTTCCACAAAATAAAACCAAAATGGGGAAAAAACTCTAGAAAAGTGTATAGAAGAAATGGCTTCATTTTGCCATCCATTTTTAACACAGTGTGCGTTTTATGAGTTTTTTGGTAAAAAAAAAAATATAAAAAATTTTTATTTGTAGCATCTGACAAAACGATACAAATGCAAATATAAAAGTTTATATTTAAAAGAATATGTGTTTGTGTGTATTGTTTGTTTAAAATAGATAGTAAATTATACAGTTATAAAAGAAGTAAGAATGCTATATTCGACTATACCGAATTTTCAAAACCCTCCACTGTTTTGTATGTACATTTTACGTAGACACTCACATACTCACTCACAAACTTACACGTTACATAAACATATTTCTTAAATGTCACAAAGAAGCCTTAAAAAGCCATAAAATGACTTATATTTTGGCTATAACTTTTTTCTACTAAATAGATTTTTTAGAATAATAATAATAATAATAATAATAATAATAATAATAATAATAATAATAATAATAATAATACTCCAATTTGTCAATTTATAACTAAAAAATATAAAAAACACTCTAGTTGGAGCCTGCTCAGATATCGGTCTATATCTTTAAGTATACTAAACATTTAGTATACTTTAAATAGGTAACTTCTCAGGATAATAAAAAATACTCAGACAAAATTTCTTTGATCTCTATCAATTATTGTTGATGTGGGAGTACCAATAACAGACAGTCTGACAGATGAACAAACAGACAAACAGACGATTATAGCTAAATCGACTCAGATTTTTAATTGATACAAGATTATATATACATTATGGGGTCTTACATGATTCCTTCTTGACATTACATACGAAATGACACAATTAATATACTCAATTCACCACTTGTGGTGGTGAAGAGTATAGAAATAGCTTCATCAATATATACATATGTACATGCATCATTATCTATATGGACATAAACTGTGAACATTTATTTTGGAATATAATGTTTATATATAAATTTCTGGAGTTAATTGATAAATAATTTCAAAAATATATATTTTTTATTTGAAATAATAAATTTGCTTTTAATTTAGAATTTATAATAAGATAAATAAATTTTAAGCCAAATGCAAATATTCATTTAATTAACATCCTTAAAATATGCAATACATTTTTACTTATCATATGCAGTATATGTAGCCATTAGTTGTATACTTGTTATTGCAAAGAAATTTTTATGGCTCATACGTTTAGTATTTCAAAAATATACGAAATTGTTTTAATAAAAAATTTAATTGCCAAAACAAGTAAGAATGTTATAGTCGATCAAGCCCGACTATGTTATATTCTACATCACAATGTTGGTTATAAATAATTATAATAAATAATTTAATTTTCTGATTTATTCTTAAGTATACAGTATACTATACAGTATACTATTGTGACAATAACGTTTATGTGAAATTTAGATGTTTTAAATCGTTTTTTTTCTGGGGTCTGTAAAGTTATTATTACAATACCGACGTATATGTTTGATTTATGCCCTTCGAAGTGATATTTGAAAGGTGCTTATATGAGACCTATTAGAAACAACACAGAGGCCCTCGCAACATTCGACACATCGTTTTAGAATCTCATGAGACTTTTTTTGTCAAGTTTCGTTTAAATCGCAATTCAGCCGTCTTCACAAAATTCGACACATTGTTTTAGAATCTTATGAGACTTTTTTGTTAAATTTCGTTAAAATCGCTGTTTTTAAAGGACTTTTATAAGCTCAAAACCACATTCCGGGAGGACATTTGTGTGTAGGTACCGAAGATATTGTTTCAAATATGGCAAATTTCAGTGGCTCCGTCCATTTATCTAAACAATGATACGCAACAGATATCAATATCTCAAAAAATTGCGATCTGTAAAGTATTCACATGATCAGCCAGTCAAACACACAGACCAACAGACATACGGTCGAAACAACATTGTGATTCTGAGTCAAACGGCATACTTAAGGATAGGTGTAACACCATTTTTTGCATGGTGGTATAGAGTATAATTAAAAATTTTAATTAAATTTTAATTTTTTAAATTTAAACAGAAAATTCCTTTTTCATTTTTTTATATTTTCATTTTCACTTAAAAAGCCTTTTGTATTTATAATAATAGAAGCTTTTTACATTTTGTGTCATTACTTCAACTTATCTCAGATAATGTAGCTTTAATTTTCATTTTAATCCTAATGAATGAAAAAATAGGAGGCTCAAATTTGTATTTTTTTAAGTAGAAACTATTGAAAAATTAATACAAAATTGTTAGTTTTATCACCATGTGAACCCAAAACACATTTTTGGAAATTGTTATCAACTTTGAGTTAAAGGTGAAATTGAAATTTGAACTTAACACTGATTCTCTTTATATGATTCGGAAAGATCGAATATTCGAATTCAGAATAATGTCGTTTATTATTTTATTTTTTTTTTGCAGAAAATTAGTCACTCTGTCATTATAAAAGCTTTGGGCTATTATAGATTTTTTAAAGTATACAAGAAACACAGGTGCAGAGGGGGGGGGGGGCAGAATCGATTTTTTTGGTTAATGAAAAATAGTATAAATTAATTAAGAGAAATTTTCCCCTAATAACCTGGAATTCTTTCATAGATATGAAAACAAAATATGTTCTATAAAAATAGAGGATTTTTAATCGAAAAAATATGACCGCCTTTACTTATTTAAATTGGATAACTTTTTTTTAAGATCTTGTCCAACTACAATACACTAATAAAGATTCCTAGATACAATCTTTAGCCTATAAAGTTCAAAAACTAAAACGAAGTAATTTCTGAAAATATATATTAGTATTTTACTTTGCTCTAAATATCTCTTAAACTATAAGAGATATTTCATATATATGCAAGCATATTTCTGAAGATATTATTTCTGGACAATTTCAGAAGTCATATGAAGTTTAAAATGTTAACAAAACTGTAACTGAACTTTTCCCCTGAAATTTTTTGCCCTGTTTAGTTCAGAAAAAACAGTACCTTGAAAAATGATTTTGCTCAACTTGAGAATTATTCCTGTTATAGTTCTTAGAATATTCGATAATCAATATTTGCTTTGTATGTGGGTCCTTTCGGAATATTTTATAGCCTTTGCTACTTTCGGATGCATTGTGATCTCTCTGTGAAAATCTCATCGAAATTGGCCCAGCGTTTACATACATACATACACAAATACATACATTCATACATACATGCATACATACAAACATATATTTGACCAAAAGCGAATCCATATTTTTTTATCAATAAATAAATAAAAACTCAGTCATCAAATCTTAAATCCTCCAATTTCAGTAAAATATCAAAAAATCTACTTTTAAATATTTTAAACTAAAAACTCCCCAAACTACCATAATTTCTATTAAAACAATACAATAAACTCTCCCTTTTTTAAGTTTAATATGCTTAAAATTACACCAATTTAAAACACCTTCATGAAAGGTATAAATAAATTCAACACTTTTTACTTTTTAGGGTCTCTTCGAAATCAAGTCCTGTTGCTTTGATTTAAGTTGTTGTTTTTCTTTTACGTATAAAACTTAGTTTTGTTCATTTTTCTTGTTTTTGTTTTTGTCAAAACAATAAAGTTAAATAAAATGTTTTTTCACTTTATAATTTCTTTGGAAAACAAAGAATTTATTTAGCAAAAAAAAAAACATACTTTTATTTGGTTTGTTAGAGTACAAAACTACTAGAAGGTCCTTTTTGTTGAAATTAAAAAAATGGAAATAAAAAAAATTAACAAAACCTAAAAATGGGCTTAACAATATTTTGTAACAAAATTATTGCAATTGTTATGTCTTGAAAAACATGCCCAAAATAACCAACAAAAATAATAACAACAAACCAAAATAAAATAAAGAGAAAAATGGAAAAAAAATGCAAAATGAAAGAAAAAAGAAGAAGAAGAAAAGAGTCCTATTTAAAATTCTATGTTAAAAATGCATATAGAAATGACAACAAATATGAAAGTTAGTTTTATGTATACATATGTATTTGTACATATAAACAATACAGTTAATGTTAAAAAAATAGGTACATAAAATATTTGGTGCTTATAAACATTTTAGCCTTTGAAAAATTAAGAAACAACTGACTGATTGAATCCCACAAACTAAACTGAAGCTAGAAATATGAAATTTTTACTGTGGATTCCTCTACTCCATAAAGATGTTTGGTACATTTTGGCACTTTATCTTTTTGAACTTTTAACCAGTACATTTACATTTAAAATTTTTTAAAAAATTTTACAAATTAATTTGGTAGTTTTCTGGAAATATTTAGGTGATAAAAATATACCCATATTTGGTACTTTTTTCGTAAATATTTTTTTTATGTTTATAGACAAAATTATAAAAATTATAAATGATTATGTAATCGCAATATAAATTAAAAATCCAATTCAAATTGTAAAAAAGCATCCAACATAATTCATTAATCCAAATCTTGCATAAATTGCAAAAAAGTATAATTTGGTACATTAAGTCATGCAAAATGAGTGATAAATATATTTCTATTTATTCTTGGGCGGGGGTCATCAAATCGTTAATAGTACCAAAGTTTGGGTAATAACACGGTACTTTTTTAAAGAAAATATATGTTAAAATTTTAATTGTTTGAATTATATCTGCAACATGAAATTTAAATATGCTTTTCTAAAACAAAAAATTAAAATCTTGTACTTTTTGAATTTTTTCAATTGTTAATAAAAACGTTATAAAGAATCACGAAGATTTTTAAATTTGAAAGTTGATCTCCTGAATAAGCTTTTGGGCTTTTTATAATAAATAATATAAAAACACGAAATTTTTAATATTTTGTCCCAATTGAGATTATTGATGATATGAGATCTTTTCGTACTTTTTAGATTTCTTAAAGTTACTTTTTATATTATTTATAATTAAAATTTGTTAAAATACATTGAAATAAGTATTCATGATTCGAAAAGGATACAAATTAAGGAAAGGAAATTTTATGTAATTTCCAATATCTATTTTGATAGAACTTCAAATAACGATAATTATGCTAATTGCCTGAAGCTTCGTCACATAACTCTTATATGCTTTTCTTTGTTCTCATTTACCATTGGACTTTGACACTCCTTACCTGCCTACACACACCAATAATGGTCCTAAAAATTATAGTGAGTCAAAATTTGATTTTAACGTTTAAAAATTAGTCTGAAATTTTACCTAAATAAAAGCTGCTACACTCCTCTGTACTCTATATCTCTATACCAATAGAAGACGGACAGACAGACATAGCTAAATCGACATAGATTTCGATATGATACAAGAATATATATATACATTATGGAGTCTTAAATTATTCCTTTTCTTTCATTACAAATAGAATGACAAAATTAATATAACCTCATCCAAACTCGTGGTGGAGCTTAGATGAGGCTTCTTTTTACAATATTCGTCCAAATGATGAGGAGATGGCGATTCCTCAAACTCAGTTTTAGATTTCTACTATTGTGAATTGAAAATTTGAAATAATTTGAAATTTTTAATAAAATTTTTATTAACTTAAAAATTAAATTCAAGAAACGTAATTCTGTAACTTTGAAACATGAATAATTATGAGTGTTTTATTTTCTGTGAACATTTGTGAAAACAATGTGAAATTAATTAAAGTCTATAAAAACAATAATGTTATTAAGAAATTTGAACAAAATATCGAATGAATTGTCTAGAATGTAAATCTATAAAAATACCTACCTTTTATTTCTCAAAATTCTCAATCCAAGAAAACTTCTTTTGAAACCTTTTTTAATCTATTACAGATTTTTGAATAAATAGCTAACATCGAATTAGGAGGTTCACTCACATATGTAGGTTCATAATCAAAGTACCATTTCTTTTATTATTTTTGCTTTATTTTTTTCTCCCCAAAAATAAATAAAGAAGTAAAGGTGCTATATCTTCTATGCCGAATCTTTAATACCCTCCCTCATAAGTATACGTATATGTGTAAACATTAATATGCAACAATAACAATACACATATTTGCTACTTTTTCTACGACATTTTATTTTAATTTTATAACTAATTTTTGCAAAATTGGCAAAAGGTTTTGTCTGAATTTCAAAGTTGCCTCAGATATCGGTGTATAACTTCTTTGTTACTGAATCGATTTGGATGGTTTTAATAATAAAAAGCAATCTGGTAATTTGGATTATTAATGTTTCCAACAGAAAACTAAATACTGTTTTAATAAAAAATAGAAAAAAATCCGAAATTTCTATTTCAAAAGAAAAAATCTAGACAGAAACTTAGTACTTGCATAAAAATTTTTCAAAATTTTCTTCAAAATCTAAGCAATATATTAAAAGTTATTTTGGTCCAATTATATCAACAAGTACAAAAAATGCTACCAACATTTTACTTTTGTCTAAATATTTCTCAAAGTGTAGGAGATATCATAAAATAGTAAGCGCATGTTATTAGAGAATTATAGTATTTGTTATTCCCGTAAGACTCTTCTTCAATCAAATATAAATAAGGATGAATGTTATTCTTTTTTAACTCTAATTATACACCCTTGGACTTACTATGATTTCATAAAATTCAATTGAAAAAACTCTGAAATGTCCACTGAGGAATTCATTAAACTCTTCTGTAATTTAAAAGTTACACAATTATTTCCCAGAAAAAGCATCTTGTAACCACTATACGATATTTATGTTGATGATCTTATATCATATATAGTAAATGATGTTCAATTGAAACTAAGGAAAAATTATTATTTCTTTTCTTTTATAAAAAAAATAATGACAATACTTAATATAATTATTTTATATCACTCATACGCAACTATTTTCCTTGAAGATGGCTTTTAGTGAATTTGAATTACAATTATCCGTTTGTATAGATATTTATAACGAACAGGAATAAATAGTCCTACAACCACTTTTAAGTATATCGCTCCACTCGGAATCACTCGATTTAAGCATTCGTCCGACTGGCTGGCTGTCCATGTAAAGGTTGTTCGCAAAATACAGGTCGCTGTTTTGAAGATATCTTAATGTTTTTGTCCAATTTCAATGCCTAATGAAATTGGTTACTCTCGGTCTATTATTTTATATAGGTCCCATACAAATGTTCGTCCGTAATGGAGTTTTTAGCCCATATAATTCCCAAATATAAAACGATTTTAAACAAATTTTGCAAAACTAAATCATATGATATTCCAAATTATACGAATGTTGATCCATTATTTCTAATGGGTTCCATTTCAACGTTGTTCAAAATTAAACGATGGTCGTTACATAATTCCGATTCCGATATAACCCTACAGAATTTTTTTAAACTCATAAATTATACATAAATATTAATACCATAATAATTTATTGCACACATAAGCATAAGACTGAAATTATACGAGAATTCGTTCATAAATTTTTCGTAGCAGACATTTACAATCACCAATGTGGTGTAGTGTATTAAATAGTTGGCTTGACTGAATATAACATTTTTCTTGCAATTATTCTAACTGTTACATTTAAAAATCCGAATTCGAGCAAATTATTTGTAAAGCAGTTTTCTATTTAAGACCAGCGACAATGATATTATAGACAATATCTAAGACAACCTTTAAATTCAGCCAAAATCTGTTATATGTTTTTCAAAAACAGCAGATTAAATTTTAACTATAATTTATAACTGAATGTCATATTATTTAAATCATCACAAAAATCGGGTGTATATAAAAAAGTTATAGCCAAAAATACTTAAAATTCTATGACCTCAGTGATTACATATGAAATTTACTTCCTCTTTAAATAATAAAATAGAAGAAATGGCGGTATTATTGCAAATTAAATTTTTCTACATCGAATAACTTTACAAAATGAGCATAAATATATTTTGTGTCTTCTGAAGTGCCGTCGTGATAACCGATTGATGAATGTTTAAAAACTTGATAAAAAATAATAAACAAAATATATCAATGAAATACTAAAAACATTTCATATCTTAACACCCTTTATGTGTTCATACATATATGTATGTAAATGCATACTCAAATGTACAAGACTGTGTCTTTTTTTGTACATGATTTTTTATTTTTTTATACAAAATTTTGTATTGAAATTTTGTTTCCTTTTTTATTTGAATTCCTGTTTTTTTATGTTTTTTTGGTAAATCCAATTTTTTGTTGAAACAACATATATATGTGTATATGTGCTTGTGTTTGTATGTATTTCCATTACTATATATTCCATTTTACAACAATTTTGCCAACAAATGCATATAA